>SMSQ01019098.1:0-21093 GCA_019453375.1 Ctenoplectra terminalis | reverse complement strand
ATTCGCGTGAGTACTTCCAAAATCTTCTGACTCACTGTTTGCATAGGAAAATGGAGACCAGGATCATGGAAATATGGCGTCATTCGGATGTACCCCACGTTCGCAATTATCCCGTCTTCCCCTACTTAAATAATCATATTCTTCCACGGGTTAATTTAGATATAATTAATTTTTTTTTACATATATATTTCCGTTAATTCGCGTAAGTTCTTCTAAAATCTTCTGGCTCACTGTTTGCATAGGGAAATGGAGACCAGGATCATGGAAATATGACGTCGTTTAGATGTACCCCGCGATCGTAGTTACCCAATCTTCCCCTACATTGTATTTAAAGTATGAATCTACATTTAAAAAATTGTAACACCCTATAATTTTAAACTACTATTCGCCATCCTATCTTAGCGTACCGAATTCATTCCTAAAGCTATGTCTCATACGTAAATATGGCGTCGTTCGAATGTACCTCGCGCTCGCAATTACAACATTTTCCCCTTCTTAAATACTTCTATTCTTCCACGGATTAATTTAGATATAATTTATTAATTTATTTATATATATATTTCCTTCAATTCGCATGAGTTCTTCCAAAATCTTCTGGCTCACTGTTTGTATAAGGAAATGGAGGTCGAGAACATGGAAATATGGCGTCGTTCGGATATACCCTGCGATCGCAGTTACCCAATCTTCCCCTACACTGTATTTAAAATATGTATCTACATTTCAAAAGTTGCAGCACCTCACAATTTTAAACCACGAGTCGCCATCCTANTATATATATATTTCCTTCAATTCGCATGAGTTCTTCCAAAATCTTCTGGCTCACTGTTTGTATAAGGAAATGGAGGTCGAGAACATGGAAATATGGCGTCGTTCGGATATACCCTGCGATCGCAGTTACCCAATCTTCCCCTACACTGTATTTAAAATATGTATCTACATTTCAAAAGTTGCAGCACCTCACAATTTTAAACCACGAGTCGCCATCCTATTTTAGCGTACCGAATTCATTCCTGAAGCTATGTCCACGAATTTTGAAACACCCTCTGTCTCTACAAGGAAGTTTCCCATGAAGAAACTCGATGGTGACATCAAACTTTCACAAAATTCATGTAAAACCTTCAAATTTCCTGTTTCAAGAATCACCGACGCGAACAATGCGCAACGATTATTCGCGATTAACGCAAATTTCCGACTCGGAGGCCTAGTCTCGATTACTTACGACCGACCGCGATACATATCTAACGGCGTATATTTTTCGAAAGCAGGAATTATTCAAGTCGGTCGGATTGTTGGTGCAGAACACAAACAATAAGGCTGCACGCACCTCGTCTGCGTGCACCGAGTGCAAAATAATAATGCAACCGCGTAAAACGAAAACCGAGAAACGGAATAACGAGCGCGATGTAAAAGGGGAACAGGAATAATTCTCTGATAAAGCGTTTCGCTTAATGGCATTAACTATTTCATGTTTTATGGATATTTTTATAATTCATCGTCGGGCACAATATGCGATATTAACAGCCACGATATTCCTTGCATTAAAACTTCGTGCTGGGCGCATCGATTCACGTTTTACCGAATCCGTTGCACGCGGAAAATCGGATTACGATTCGTGTTGAAACTTAAAAGCATTTGCTCGATTATGTCATCAACCGAGCCTCCCTTTTGTGAGTGTTCTGCCGATTTTACGATTAGGCAGAATTAATTAACTCTGTACAGAGTGTTGGTTGGCCAGCTACGTATTTGGAACAATTGAGAAGCAAGGTCCAATAAATTGTTTAAATAAGCTAAAAAAAATTGCGCTTAAAAGAATTGTTGAGAGAGAGTAGGTTCTATTGATTTTTTAAAATAAGATTAAAGAATTATATTTAAGAAAATTGTTGGGAGAGAATGTTATATACATTTTTTAAATAGAGTAAAAAAATTGTATTTGGAAGAATTGTTGAAAAATAAGGCTTCGTATAGTTTTTACGTAAAGTAAAAGGATTGTGTTTAGAAGAATTATTGGAAAACACGTTCCAATAAATTTTTTAAAACTAAAAAAATTATATTTAGGAGAATTATTGGCAAACAAGGTTCCATACATTTTTTAAAAAGTTGAGATAATTATATTTAGAAGAATTATTAGAAAACAGGGTTCCATACATGTTTTAAAACT
Source organism: Ctenoplectra terminalis (assembly GCA_019453375.1). Taxonomy (NCBI): domain Eukaryota; kingdom Metazoa; phylum Arthropoda; class Insecta; order Hymenoptera; family Apidae; genus Ctenoplectra; species Ctenoplectra terminalis. The sequence goes on along the minus strand of SMSQ01019098.1, from coordinate 18,935 downwards.
AAAAAAAATTGCATTTAGAAGAGTTATTGGAAAACAAAGTTCCGTACATTTTTTTCAAAAGTTAAGATAATTATATTAGAATTATTAGAAAACAAGGTTCCACAAATTTTTTAAAACTAAAATAATTACATTTAGAAGAGTTATTGGAAAACAAGGTTCCGTACATTTTTTTCAAAAGTTAAGATAATTATATCTAGAATTATTAGAAAATAAGGTCCCACAAATTTTTTAAAACTAAAATAATTACATTTAGAAGAATTGTTCGTAAACAAGGTTCCGTACATTTCTTTAAAAATGTTGAGATAATTATATTTAGAAGGATTATTAGAAAACAAGGTCCCATACATTTTTAAAACTAAAAGAATTACATTTAGAAGAATTGTTGGCAAACAAGATTCCATAAAATTATTTTAAAGAAGATAAATTTTAAGATAATTATATTTAGAAGAATTATTAGAAAACAAGCTCCAATAAATTTTTTAAACAAACTAAAAAGATTAGTATTGATCCGAAGTAAGCAACTCTTAATCGTCTTTTTTTTCTTTTAAGGTGTTCACAATCGCAGTCATTTAATACAAAAATGAAAAAATATAAAATATCGTATCCCTTTCCGAAGAATAACATCCGAAAATCAGTAATATTGTAAGCGTATCTCAAAAACCAATTGAAATAGATGGTAAACATAAAAAATAAATTAATTCGCCTCGAGAAGCGATAATTAATGATCTAAAAAAAAGAATATATAACTCCATTTAAAAAGAACAAACTTGATCTTCGCATCTCTGAAAATAATAACAAGAGAAAAAAGAATCGTCTTCGCCAAAACATTGAACCGTAAAAACTTGATATGAACAACTTTTTAGTATTTTCAATACTTAAGAAATCGTGGGCCCGTATCACTTAAGCGCGGACACACTGTGCAACTCTGAAGTAGTTGGCGACACGTGTATTCACCGGAACAATGCGAGGAACGCGGCCATGTGAGAAGAATACGAGGAAAAATCATCCAAGTTCGACGATATTGGGCGAGTTCTCGGCACCGTTTAACAAGTTCAGTTTATCCGTTCGGAGGAAACTTTCGTGCACTTAATTTTCTTAGCCAGTGCTTTAAAGACAGAAAACTTTAAATTGGAGAAAAATGGCGGTCCCGGGCGCCCTTCGACGAGATATATTGCTATTTCGTCGGGTCTAGTAAAGTTTCCCGATACAAACAGGACAACGTTCGCAAATTTAACTTTAATATCTTTTCAAAGATTTCAACCAACAAATTGGCGAACCATTTTTTTATTTTTGCTTATCATTCCTCCATTCATTCCATAATATCTCCCCGAAATTGTATAATATTATATATAATATTATATAATACAATATAGTATTATAATTGCGAGTCACACTCGTGGTGCAAATTATTATAGAAATGCAACGAAGACATTGTGTATTTGTAATAAAGTTTAATTTTAATTTTAATTTTAACGGTAGTTTCAATTTGTGAGATTGAGAATTATCAAATGTAAATTAGGTACAATATTTTAATCTTTTGTATTTGACACAGTATTAAAGCAGTGAATGATTATCGTTAATTTGTGTAGCTGCTGAAATAATAATAAGGCAAAGGGTTAACAACAAGAAGTGGGCACATTGTGTATTTGCATATATTTAGAATATGTTCCGGATAGTTCGACCACTTTTTGGAAAGAAGCCACTGCATTGCTTACTTTATTGACATTATTATTTTTAATCATTAATGTATTTAATTTTAGTTTTTATTTTAATTAAATACATTGTTCATTTTTTTTGTTTTGACCGAATTAGGAGATAGTTATTGTGATTTGTTTCGTGGCTCTATACAAAAATTACAAACCGATATTATAAAATAGAGTAAGTGTGGGGTAGTTCGACCACTTTTTGAAAAGAAGCCATTGCATTGTTGACTTTTTATATATTGTTGCGACACTATGGATGAAGCTTTAACATCGGACTGAACTTGGCGTCCGATCACGAGTAACGGTGTAAACAAGTCTTTAATCGAGCGGTGTCGCAAGGCCCACCGGAAGGGGTGCCAAGGAAAAGTGTTGACAAAGCGAGTATCGCCGGAACCACGAACGAGTGCGGACGTACCGTGGTTCTTGTCTTCCGGTATCAGCATTGTATATGATAATCGAGTCTATAAATCCATTGTAATATAGTTTTAGTGATTAATTTGTAAATAAAGATAAGATGAGTCTCCTGACAAGGAATCAGGGGAGACCGAGGCGCAACAATATATATATTTTTCTTTTGTTTTGAGCGAATTGGAAGATAGTTATTGCAATTTATTTAGTGGCTCTATACGAAAATTACATGCCAATATTATAAAATAGGGTAAGTGTGCGATAGTTCGATCACTTTTTGAAAAGAAGCTATTCCATTGTTGATTTTTGATATATTTTTTGTTTTGTTTTGTTCTGGACGAACCGGGAGATAGCTATTACGATTTGTTTAGTGGCTCTATACGAAAATTACAAGCCGATATTATAAAATAGAGTAAGTGTGTGATAGTTCGAGCACTTTTTAGAAAGAAGCTATTGCATTGTTTATTTTATTGACATTGTTATTTTTAATTTTTAATGTATTTAATTTTAATTTTAATTTTAATTAACTACATTGTTCATTTTTTGATTTTATGTATATATTCTTTTTTGTTTTGAGCCAATTGGAAGATAGTTATTCCAATTTGTTTAGTGGCTCTATTCAAAAATTACAAGCCGATATTATAAAATATGGAGGGATGAAAGAAACCCAGAAAGAGGAAACAAAAGGAAAGTTACCGAAGATTTGATAAATTGTTTATATCGGATAAAATAATAGCGAAGAAAGTTACTCGAGTGAAAAATGTCTATTAGTACATTGACGTCGGGAAACGAGATATCTCGTTTGGCTCTCTGAAATTTAATCCTTTGCTGTGGAAATCCGGAATATTCCCGACGAGGTAGTTTCATTATTTATTATCATTGGGGATGGATGCCAGGGTTCATGAATTCCAGTTTTTTTTCTTTCTCAAGAATCCATTAACATGAAATTGACTTTACGGGTTATCTATATCTAAAATCCATCAGATATCTACCGTCTGTTGATTAATCAAATATAATTTGGAACTGTAATACAAATGAGAAATATGAACTCTTCTCATCCACAAAGGGTTAATGCTACCATAATGCTACCATAACATGGTCAATGTTTTACAAAATATTACACGCTGGTAAAATTCTAATTATTGTATTTTTGCTCTATTTTCGGTATCGATTAAAAATATAAATGTGAGACTAGTCGTTAAAAAACGGTTAATCGTTTAGTCGTTACATCGATTAGTCGTTAAAAAACGGTCGAACGGATACGTCGCGATGCAGAATCAACACTTCCAATTATCCGTCTCCCTCGCAGTGTCTTATTAAAAAATAAAAATCCTACATAAACGTTCGTGTAAAAAAGATTAATCGCTTCATCGCGAATCTTGACAGATCATTAAAGCTCCAAAATCGCCCAACAAATATTTACATTTTGAATTAAAAAATACCCAACATCGATATGTTAAACACATTGCTTTTCATTCGTAATAAATACTTTACTGTCATACTATTTCGTTCTATGTTATTTTATTTTACTATACTTTTCACAGAGAAATGATAAACTTTATTTTCTGTTCCATTTACTGTTACACTTTGTTCTATCGCATTTTATTTTATTTCGAAGCCAGAAAAACAGACAGAATTTTAAACTCTTTATTGAAAAAAATATATTTGCAGAGTAACGTGCAAAGTTAATAGAAGAATGAAAGAAACGTTAACGTATTACTTTGTTATAATTTCTACACAAGTGTTGCTCTTATGTTTCGCTTTGTTCGACCACTGCAACGGTTACTGTAATTTTAATTGTCATTTATGGCGTTGTTGCTAATTTGTCGTCCTTTCTACTTAGTCGACACTGCTCGAAGCCACACTGTGCGGTAAAATAAAATATATTTAACCTTGATATCAATATGTTTGGCTCTTGTGCTCTTTGTTTCATGCAAACGGTGTTTTCAGTTGATACGATTTCTGCAATACACCGGCGTAATGTTTCTGTAATATTAGCCGAAATGCTCAGGAAATTCTGTAATATTCGCGGGACAGTTCACGAGATTCATGTTCTAGTACAGCTATTTCAATTTACTAATGCTATTATTCCATTAGACTGATTATACTGCTTCTAGAAAGGGATTAAAATGGATAACCGATGCAAAACCTTTGCAAATGTATTTATCATCGCATGCTAAAATCCTAAAATCTGTCACCATGACCGGTGAAATATGCATAATCTTTTTGTAGCTTTTTTATAATTGGATCATACCGTTTATTAATTGTAGCTCGCGAACAAAAAATGTATCTATCTTTATAATATAATACAGTACAAACATGGCCTTCGCAACAGAAAACTTTAAATGGTAAAAATTCGTAAAATAGACAAACTTTTTCAAATCTCCATGGATTAACATCCAAGAATTAAGTAGAAATAAAAATTAATCTCATCCGTCTCTCAAATTGACGAAAAAGATAAACAGTTAAATTCACAAATTCTTTTATTGAAAATAAATTTCTTCTTCGTTTATAGTAACGCACAATTTGTAAGCAAAATATGTCAGATTAATACGAAGAAGGGATAATTGTTAAATAACCGTTACTATATAATTGTTACTATAACAATAGAAAAATTAAATTTTTAGTAGTAAAGTGTGAATTTAGAAATTAAATTTTAATTATTCCATATTAGGTGCAACTTATATTTTTTCTAATGTTCGATATCGAAAACTGTTCATAACGTTAGAAATATAAGACTACTCTTAAATTTAGCATAAATACATTATTAAATACTAATAACAATTCGTTATTTCTTGTGATTAATTGGAAAGATGTTAAAATTAATTGCAATTAACCCTTTGCACTCCGCTGCTATGGCGACATGCATAATTTTCTTCAGAGATTATATTTTTAATTAGATTCTATATCTTCATCATTTCAAACGCTTCTTTTATCTTAAAATAAAAGTAAATTAACCAAATAAATAATAAATCGTAAACATTTAGAATTCTCTTATTTTCTTTCCATAAAAACACTTTAAGTTTTCGCAACAGCCCTTTGAAACTTAAAAAAGTCTTCGAGTGCAAAGGATTAACCCTTTCGGTACGAGCGCCGGATATATCCGGCATTCATCTGGTGTTACTTATATAATTCATAAAATTTTATATAAATATCTTTTAATATTAAAACTATAAACAACGCTTGTTAGAAGAAACATTGTTTTATTAGACAGAGTTCTTATTTAACGCCTAGAAAAATCTTTATACAAAAGAGGACTAACCACGCGTTATGTGTACATTTTCGGAGCGACGGACAGATTCGTGGCAGGTGAATGATAATTTCTATACAGAACGAGATTATAAATTGAATATCTAAATAATTAGACAGAAAATAAAATAGAAAACAGACAAACGGTCGACGAAACTTCGCATTGGCGTCTCCCATTCGTTTGTCACTGTGGAGGCGACAATTCGACTTAGGAATCAAATTATGATGTCGCCGCAGCAGCGACATTCGTCCGCAAAGGGTTAAACGTTAAAAGATCGACATTGGAAAAACAAAATGGTATTCGATATTCGGCTAGTTTCCTCCGCTATTATTCGCCGCTGGTATCGTTGTACCTCGCAATCAAATCGCTGCAAACCTTTTAACACAGCTCGTCCCACGGTTTCTCATCACCTCGATCAACAGCGTTTCCAAAAAAACCAACACGAATCGTGACGAAGAACAGTAACCCTCGAACAGAGCTAAAAATCCGAGCAAATATTTCCCTTCAAAGGGGCCATTTGCCTCGACCAACGAGTTATTCAAGCTCCGTCGCAGCTTTATACACCCTAATCAGAACGACGCCGCCTGATGAATGGCTAAACAGAGGCGGTTCGAAGAGGCCGTGAATTTTTGATCGAATTAATTACGCGATCTCTGCCAGTGACCAGGGAACAAGGCGATAAATTATTGACTATTCGCCGGCAGCGGTCGTGAATGAAAGAATAGACCAGAGTTACCAAGCTACTTGGAAAAGGGAATAAGTCCTTGCATGGTCAGCCACGCACGACTGGTTTGTGTAACTTTTGGCTCGCGCTTTTTACCGCCGCTTCATCCACCTTCCCCATTTGTACGCGTTGAAAGAGCAAGGGAAGAGACCTTCGTTTCAACCGTGAGGTGCATACTTCATGGAAACGGATAGAATTGCAGAAATAGAGACTGGGTGGCTGTTATCGAAAAAGATCGCGTTGGCGACTGGTTGATCGGCTTTCTGTGCGAGTACGATGCGGACCAAGATACAGGGAGAAATTAAACCCTCGAACATCGATACTAATTGATGTGTAGGGTGCGAGAGAAGATTTTTTGGGATAGTGCGATAGAGGTGTGAAAGGGGAGTGTTTAGGATAGTGCGATAGAAGTGTGAGAGAAGAGTATTTGGGACAGTGTAATAGAGGTGTGATAGAAGAGTTTTTGGAACAGTGCGATAGAGGTACGAAAGAAGAGTGTTTAAGACAATAAAATAGAGGTGTGAGAGAAATGTTTGGGATAATACAATAGAAGTGTGAGAGAAATGTTTGGGTTAGTGTGATAGAGGTACGAAAGAAGAGTGTTTAAGACAATACGATAGAGATGCGAAAGAAGAGTATTTAGGACAGTGCGATAGAGATGTGATAGGAGAATTTTTGGAACAGTGCGATAGAGGTACGAAAGAAGAGTGTTTAAGACAATACGATAGAGATGCGAAAGAAGAGTGTTTAGGACAATACGATAGAGGTGTGAGAGAAATGTCTGGGTCGGTGCGATAGAGGTACGAAAGAGGCGTGTTTAAGACTGAATATTTTCTGAGAATACCTGGGCTAACAATAAGTGAAAGAGAGCTTAAGAGAGATTAAGAAATGAAAAGAGGTAGAATGTGCGAGTGTCTGAATATATATTTGAATAAAATCCACGTGTGAGTTGGTGCAATATCAAGAGTCGAGAGAGAGCGAACAATTTAGAGTTATCGAATATAGAGTCCTATCGATGCACCATTTTATACCACATTAAATAAGTTTAATATTACATCGTTCGCTTGATTTGGTAATCTACCTATTAACGACCCAAAATTCCTACAATTCCATGAAACAACAAAACAGAAATAATAAACAAAATAATGAACAGCGCGTTGCTAAAGACGAATGATGAAAGATTCTGGAAAGATCATTTTCAAAAAGATGAAAGACCTCCCTGTTCGATTGACTAAACCTTAATTTTAAAGAATATACAAAAACGTAGAAAAACCAAAGCTGTTAGCTCTGAATTGCTATGAACCGAAAGCCCAGAGAAAACATTTTTGTCCAAGTGATACTTTCCAAGTACCCATTCCCGGGAGTCCGACCGAATATTTTTCAGCCGATCCGAAAATTTAATTTCGACCCAGAACTACGTGAAGCAGAGATCGAAAATAGAGAAAATCGAGAACTACGCGAAATCGTATCGCATGCGTTTATTAAGGTAAAAAAGAACAAAACGCTTCGGGGCGAACGCTCTATACGGGAGAGACTGAATTATTCATAAGTGTTTCTGGTGTGTAACGGTAGCGATAAAGAGAGAACGCTGATAAAACAGAAAAGACGTCGGCATTTTTCTTCTATTTTCATATCTTATCAACGAAACCAACCCACCGAAAGTCTGAATACATTTCATCGATTTCGGCCGAGAACGCTATAACGAACTTCTGCAATTTGCAAACTATTCGAATTTTCCACTCTTCCTTTTCTCTAGCTCCAAACGTTCCACCGAGTGCTGAATATGTATATCGTTTTCTTTTCGCAGCCATTAAACGACAACGAGGCGTTTCCAATGAATTGCGACGATGAAAAATTTGTACTCATTTGAAAGGAATAAAAAGTTTCGAGTCGAAAGAAAAGAGTTTTGAGCAAAAATGATCAAGTCACTGCTAGATTAGAAACTTCGAACATATATTTTTTTTTTTAATTTATTATTTATCGTCGCATCAACCACTTGTGGGTTATTAGCGACTTGAACATATTTAACCAGGCAATACACGCGTGAATTTCTAAAACGGAAATATTCATGAGTGTTCGTAGACCTCCGATAAAAAAGTAATATTTATGGTAATATTTTTTATTGTTTCTTTAATAAAATAACAATAAATGTGAATCCATATCTGTACCATTACACAAACAGAGAACCGATTTTTACGTTCGAGCAAAACTCTAGAACTATTGAATCAATCTTCCGGAAATTTTAGAACATTCTTTCTGAATATTCTAGGACGAAGATAAACTATACAGCATGTCTCAAAACAGCCTTATTGATTACTTTTTTTTATTATTTATCGATAATTAACCCTCTGTGGCACCGTGTGACTTAAAAGTTAGAAACTAGTGTTTCTAATTAATGTTAAATTTATCTAGTTATCACTGTTCTATTAAATTCGATTACTGTATTAGCATAGGGACACCATTTTCATTATTTCGTAGGGACATATTTCCATTATTATTTGAACCTATTTACAATAATAATTACAAATATTTATATCATCAATAATATCTGCAGACATTACAGAAAACCTAAGTATGTTGTTATTGAGATAAATAATTACTGATTGTAGACAAACAGTGATGGATATTTGTTAAAAAAGTACACACATAAGTATGTTTAGGTATAAACTACTCGACAATGCAATTTCATTTTTATTCGAGACATTAGAATATTCGTTTAAGGTAGTTTCAATTGTAGCCTTCTTTTTTTCTTTAAAAATTAATTTGTAACGTGCAACATTAACCCTCTATGGGACCGTGTGACTTAAAAGTTACAAACTAATGTATCTATATTTGAAAAAATTAATTTTGTTTAGTTATCACTGCACTATTAAATTTGATCACCGTATTACTGCAGTCATACCACAATTCATCTATAACAATTATTACTTTAAGAATTTTCGAATCAAAGCGAAAAACTGTAATCAATCGTAATTTTTCCTCTGATAAGTGGACAAAATTCGGGCTATAGAGGGTTAAATTTATATCCTAAATATAATTTTTATTCCAAACTTAATTTAAATTTTGAGCTAAAACAATCATTTCTTTTGAACCCTATATGGGACTGTGTGACTTAAAAGTTATAAACTGATGTATCTATATTTAAAAAAATTAATTTTGTTTAGTTATCACTGCACTATTAAATTTGATTACTGTATTAGCGTAGGGACACCACGATCTATCTACGGTAATTATTAGTTAAAACATTTTCAGATCAAAGCGAAAAACTGTAATCGATCGCAATTTTTTCTGTGATATGCAGACAAAATTCGGGCTACAGAGGGTTAACATAAACTAAATATTACTTTTGTTTTCTAATANCTGCACTATTAAATTTGATTACTGTATTAGCGTAGGGACACCACGATCTATCTACGGTAATTATTAGTTAAAACATTTTCAGATCAAAGCGAAAAACTGTAATCGATCGCAATTTTTTCTGTGATATGCAGACAAAATTCGGGCTACAGAGGGTTAACATAAACTAAATATTACTTTTGTTTTCTAATATGTTCTTCATTGAATATTTTACTGTTTTATTATATTTTATCAGTTTTGTAAAACTGAAATAATAAAATTATTTTTTAAAACAAACTTCTTGGCGGTAGTGTACGTAAGCAAAAATTGATTCGATCGTAACTTTATTCCCAGGCAAGTTTTACAAGAACAAGGTCCCGTCGTCAATGTGTTAACGTATAATTAATATGTAAATTTTTTCACGTGTACAACAGTTATACAGATTACAACAGTCTACTTCGCGCGCTTTCTCGCGAGAGAACTGGATTAGCGCGGATATATGTTATCTTAACGCTAAAGCTACCGACAACTTTTATTTTTTCTACAATTTTTATTTTCTCTTGCAATAGATTGTAAAACGTACGTTTTTTTTTATTTTCATGCGAATTTAATCTTCCTACCGCTCTGATGGTTCTAGTGTTAAAAAATGATCGTGTGTTTCGGTATAAAACTAGCCTTTTCGTATCTTTTGAGGAAAAAAAGAAAAAAGTTCAATTTTTAGGTCAATTTGTCCCGTCAGCCTTTGTACCGAAGCTCGAGAGACTTTTCATAAGCACGCTATGCGAAGACGTGATGTAACCTCATCGAGAAGAAAGCCATTATTATAATAAGAGAACGAACTTTTGTCAGCGGAATTCATTAATAACGAAATTAAGTAACTTTCGGCATGGTTAGTCATTATTCGAGCAATTAGCTAAATTAGACGCTTAATGTTATGCTTGTACAATAAGCTTTCTATTAAGAATATGTAGATTGAGATCTTCGTAATAGTAAAACTAATTTCCAATGTAAATAGTTTGAGTTTAAGAAATAGAAGATTAAGAAAATCCGGGTTTTTTTTTTTATTAAATTACTCGAAACGTGAATTGGTTTTAAAGCATGTTGGATAATATGATTAAAAAGTGTTCGGATAAGTTATTGCACTTAACTAAATTGTTAAATTACGAGGAAATAAAACACGGTAAAAAGAAATTAACAGTAGAGCTACCGAACAAGTCAAAATGACTTGTTCATAATTTCTTATAGAAAGTTTAGAAACTTACAGTAATGAATTTTTGAGGATTTTCCGAATTTTTTGTAAAAGATATGCATAAAGAATTGTTACCCTTACTATAGGTATTTTTTTAAATACCTATCATTTTGATTTCTTTGGTACAAATAAGTCTATTTTCATAATTTCTTATAGAAATTTTAGAAATTTACAATAATGAATTTTTTATGATTTTCCGCAATTTTTTGTAAAAAATATACATAAAGAATTGTTACCCTTATTATAGGTATTTTTCCAAATACCTATCATTTTGATTTCTTTGCTACAAATAACTCTACTTTAATCGCCGGTAGTTCTAGTGTTAATATACACCTCCCATCAGAAGTCTTAGAATACTTGCTTTCAATAAAACTTAGTTTTCGTGTTGTAACTGTAAGATTGAAATTGCATTTTTTTTTTTAATATTGTTAATATATGAACATAGTATACTTTCTATATATTTAACATAAATTATAAATGTAAATACGAGGTATAAAAATATGATACGACAAGCATTTACAGAATACTATTAAAGAAAAATATATAAACGTATAGTAATTTTGGGAAATAAAATAGATTAATTTAGTTAAAATAAAATTAGTAATTTTAGAAAATAAAATAGATTAGTTTAGTTAAAATAAAGTTAGTAATTTTAGGAAATAATATAGATTAATTTAGTTAAAATAAAATTTGTATATATAATTAGCAACGTACAATGATTCATTATTCTTTTATCGGTTAATATTTTTTAACTACTTTCTCATAGAAAAATTGTATACCCATGATACTTTGCTTTTACTTTCCTCTTGAGAACTTCATTTTATACTAATTACCTCTCATCTTCGATCTTAATAAATGAATTTAAAGTTTATTGAACAAAATTGCGTTACTGCAATTACTGATTTAAAAATGTAGTTCATCACAGAAGTACTAATATTCATGTTATATTAATATAAATTTATATCAATATTACCTGTTTAAAACATTTTTCCTACATATTTCGCTCTATTTAAAAACTACTCCACATTTTTACAAAACAAACTCTTGAATATTCATCAAATCCTAATTCTGATCTAGTTCTTCCATTTACAAACGTATAATTGCACACAAAATTCTACTAACACATATTATCGCATAAAAAATAATAATAAAATTCCTAAATCATTCCCAAACACCGAAACCAATCACACAAATACCAAGAAACCTGACCCCCACGTTTTTCAGAACTCAACTTTGACACGTTCTGGCAAGAACCTCCTCCGGTAAATAATATTCCTCTCGCGTATCCTGCCAGACATAATGCTCGCCTCGTCGATCGAATTATCATGGAACAAGTCGAATCCCGTCAGGGATATCATTGAATCGTCCGGCGAAAAAAAGAAAAAATTCTTCGACGATCGAGGGTTCGTTCAACCCCGATTCTCTTCGATCGATCGAGAAAAGAGGAAGCAACGCGTTCTCACAGGTAGGAACGTCACAATGCCATTCGTTATTCGGACCCTCCTCCCTCGAACTCGTATTAATTTAAAACGCTCGTTTGGGGTCGTAAGGGACGGTAAATTTGCTTTTTGTGTTTTTTTTTTTCCTTTTTTTTTCTTTCCTTTTCCCTTCTTCTTCTTTTACCTCCGTCAACTCCGCTAATAAAGCACCCCTTTCTACACGAGGGACCGGCGCTAGTCATATCCGGCGTTCGAGGTTTTTCTCTGTCACGCTTCCGCAGGAAACGAGGGAGAGCCTCGGCGAAAAATCTGAATACGCGGCCGCACGGAAGCAGAACGTCGTCGTAATTACGAAAACGCATTTACGGAGCGGCGCGTATAAACGTCACAGAAAAATCTGAGGCGGAGCAAGAACGCGTTAACGCCGGCATTGGTATCTAAAAATTATTTTCTCGGGAACGTGGCGATACATCTAGGTCAGTGCTTCTCAAAGTGACGATATTGCCCGCACGGGGGATGTTTGAATTATTTAAAGGGGTGTTTGACACGACTTCATATTGGTCAGCCAAGGAAATATAGTTTTCGGGTGATTCGACGATAAATCGATCATTTTCTTTTTTTTTTTTTTCAGTTCGACGCCAGGAATTTTGTTCGGAATTGAACATAATGTAGCGGGCGTAAAAATTTATGGAGAGGACTTAAATTGTTCTGCCCCTCAATTTCACGTGTGTCGGGGTATATTTTATTTAGAATAGAATTTTTACAGGGGTAAGTCATAAAATTGAAACTATATTTGGTACACGTGAGATTAAGTGACGGAAGGGTTTAAGTTCTTCTCTGTAATTTAAGGTGTACTACATTATATTTAATTTAGAACAAAATCTCTTATGTCGACGTCAAAAAATGATAGATTTGGGGTGGAATTACACGGAAACTATATCTTTGTAGCTTTAGTAAAATTAGGGGGAGAACTTAAACCCCTCTGCTAGTTAATTTCACGTGTACTACATTATATTTCATTTAGAACAGAATTTTTTATGTGTAAGACAAAAAATGATCAATTTGGGGTAGAATCATCGGAAAACTATATTTAATTCCCGTGAAATTAAGGGGCAGAAGCGTTTAAGTCCTCCTCCCGATTTTACTATAGCTACAAAGATATAGTTTGCGTGTGATTCTACTCCAGNCGGAGCGGCGCGTATAAACGTCACAGAAAAATCTGAGGCGGAGCAAGAACGCGTTAACGCCGGCATTGGTATCTAAAAATTATTTTCTCGGGAACGTGGCGATACATCTAGGTCAGTGCTTCTCAAAGTGACGATATTGCCCGCACGGGGGATGTTTGAATTATTTAAAGGGGTGTTTGACACGACTTCATATTGGTCAGCCAAGGAAATATAGTTTTCGGGTGATTCGACGATAAATCGATCATTTTCTTTTTTTTTTTTTTCACGTCGACGCCAGGAATTTTGTTCGGAATTGAACATAATGTAGCGGGCGTAAAAATTTATGGAGAGGACTTAAATTGTTCTGCCCCTCAATTTCACGTGTGTCGGGGTATATTTTATTTAGAATAGAATTTTTACAGGGGTAAGTCATAAAATTGAAACTATATTTGGTACACGTGAGATTAAGTGACGGAAGGGTTTAAGTTCTTCTCTGTAATTTAAGGTGTACTACATTATATTTAATTTAGAACAAAATCTCTTATGTCGACGTCAAAAAATGATAGATTTGGGGTGGAATTACACGGAAACTATATCTTTGTAGCTTTAGTAAAATTAGGGGGAGAACTTAAACCCCTCTGCTAGTTAATTTCACGTGTACTACATTATATTTCATTTAGAACAGAATTTTTTATGTGTAAGACAAAAAATGATCAATTTGGGGTAGAATCATCGGAAAACTATATTTAATTCCCGTGAAATTAAGGGGCAGAAGCGTTTAAGTCCTCCTCCCGATTTTACTATAGCTACAAAGATATAGTTTGCGTGTGATTCTACTCCAGATCTATCATTTATCGACTTACACATCAAAAATTCTGTTCTAAATGAAATATAATGTGGTACACGTGAAATTAAGGGGCGAAACAGTTTAAGTCGTTCCCTCCTATTTTACGTATGCCACATTATATTAGTCTAAAGTAGAATCGGTCTAAAACTATATTTAATTCCCGTGAAATTAAGGGGCAGAAGGGTTTAAGTTCTCCTCCCAATTTTACTATAGCTACAAAAATATAGATTGCGTGTAATTCCACGACAGATATATCATTTCCTGACGTCGACATCAGAGATTTTGTTCTAAATTAAATATAATGTAGCATATGTAAAATAGGAGGGAAAGACTTAAACTATTTAGTCCCTTAATTTCACATGTACTGCATTATATTTCATTTAGAACAGAATTTTTGAAGTATATGTCAAAAAATGATAGATTTGACGTGGAATTACACGGAAACTATATCTTTGTAGCTTTAGTAAAATTAGGGGGAGAACTTAAACCCCTCTGCTAGTTAATTTCACGTGTACTACATTATATTTCATTTAGAACAGAATTTTTGATGTGTAAGTCAATAAATGATAGATTTGACGTGGAATTACACGGAAACTATATCTTTGTAGCTTTAGAAAAATTAGGGGGAGGACTTAAACCCCTCTGCCACTTAATTTCACGCGTGCAACAGTCCCTGGCCATCGAATTAGGACCACGTACGAAAATTTCACTTCTATGGCTATAACGTTATGTCATCAGTCGTTCAAATTATTACTAAATACGTTGATAACAATGTACACATAGCAATTTATCTGTTACTATCGCGATAATAATCAAACTCTGTGATTGATGAGCGATTCCAAAACCGAAAACATCCCTCTGCTCCCATGGCCAGGCAATTCTACCGACTCGAATGCCATTGAAAATGTCTGGAGCCTACTCGAAAGACTAATTTACAACTCTCCAAGCGCCACGTTATCCGAGTTGAAAACAAAAATTACAGACATTTGGGAACATAATGAAGATACAAAGCATACGATCGAGCTATGTATACGGAGCGTGCCGGAAAGGATACAAGCTGTCGCCAAACCAAAGGATGGAAATACAAAATATTAACATGTGTTAATAATGTTATGTACAATAGTAGTGTATCATGTTAGTAGTTAATAAATTATATCGTTACAATTTGAACAGGCCTTTTAATTTTACGGAAAACGTGAAAAATGCTGGAAATTTATAGTTGTCCTAATTCGATGTCCAGGAACTGTACATTATATTTCATTTAGAACAGAATTCTTGATGTCTGCGTCAAAAAATGGCCGTTTTGAAATGGAATCACTCGAGAACTATATTTAGTTCACGTGAAATTAAGATGCAGAGGAGTTCAGTACTCTTTCCAATTTTACGATAGCTGCAAAAATATAGTTTCCGTGTAACTCAACTCGTAGAAATCAAGGATTCAGTTGGGAATAAAGTATAACGTAGTGCAGGTGAAATCTGAGAGAATGAGAACTGAGAATTTGCAAACGAGGAAACGAAGCCGATAGGAAGCGGAAGTTTGTTCTATCCGTCTTATTTGTTCTATTTAATCTGTCTTATCGAAGCGGTCAATATTGCCCTGTTGTACACAAACATGATGTATTAGAGCGATCTGTAACGAAATCCATTACGTTGAATCCACGATCGAACGTACGGGTCTGTTTACGTTTTGATTCTAGAAGCTGCTTTCTCGGAAAACAAAGGTTCATCCTGAAAAACATGAAATCGTACTGTTTCAACTTGCTTCCTTTAAATCCGTCTATGAACATAAAATATGAGTCTTTCGAGAATTATTTATCGGATCATGGAGAAAGCTACACAAATGAAATCGGATTAATAAATCAACAGACCGTAGAATAATTTGTTACCTTCTTATACAGCGAGCAATAACTAGCTAATATTATTACGCGGAAAATAATATTTATGTAATTCTTTTATTTGGAAGAGCATAGATAGATAAAGGAGGATAAAACGAATTAAAAAAAATAAAAAATGACAAATTCTCCTATTCTAAAGTATGAAAAATTTTGAAAAAAAATTAGAAATATTTCTGTTAACAATCCACACGTTAAAGAATTTTTTCAGATTTTTAGATTGAAAATTCAAGCTGTAGAAAATAAAAATATATATATATAAATAACGAAATGTAATTATTTCAATTAAACAACTTCATGTTCTTTTATAACTGTTTGAAAGGAATATACGTAAAAATATAAATATTTATGAGAGACGCGTGCAAAAGGGAAAAATTGAGTAAATCCATGACCTACTACTATTTTTAACATTAAAACTATCGACGATTAAAATATATGTGGGTAGAGAATGCCTTGGTGTGTGTGTATAAAGAGAGTGAGACCCCTCGTAAAACCTAGGTCTTAAATTTTCGGCCACACCAACACGATACGAACCTCGTTTCCAATTGGTTCGGTCTTTCGCCAGAAAATAATATAAAAGAGCCAAGGAAACATAGTTTTAGTCAGAATTAGAGAATTAGAGAGTTACTGAGAGAGTTAGAAATAGAGTTACAGAATTTAAGCCAACCATTGTAAAAAGCACTTTCAAAATATACACTACTATTCCTACATACATTTGTGCCAAAGAAATCGCAATAATAGATACTTGAAAAAATACAGAATAAAATCATATACCACTGCTATTTGCATCAGCTCGTCGACAAGCGTCTCTTTCTATCACGAAACTTAAAAACATATCATTTATACCTGCACAAATATTTTCCCTAAAATCGCTCGTTTCCAATTTAAACTTTACTTTCTTCAAAAACCTTAACCCTTTCGGTTACTTACATAATTAATAAAATTTTATATAAATATCTTTTAATATTAACCCTTTGCGGACGGCGTGATTTTGAGTAAACCGTACCGTGGGACTGAACCGATACCGCTTACTTAAAATGACGAGCGCACGTTTCTTTAAGCGATTTTCATTCATAGCGCTCGAAGATTCCAAATTATAGACATATATGTAGATAGACATGCACAAAGTTGTTTTTGGCGAACGCATATATGCAATTCTCGGCCATAGCAACGCGTTTGTTTGGGACACATATAGGAGTTTTTCGGCCTTATCAATTGTTTTCGCCGAACGCATATTTGGGATCCTCGGCCAAATTGATGGTTTCCGCAGAACACATATATGCGCCGGTAGTCCGCAAAGGGTTAAAACTATAAACGACGCTTGCTAGAAGAAACATTTGTAAGGATGGTCGAAAGCGGGGATAGGGCAAAATATGGCAAAACACAAAAGTCTGAAAAAGATTATTTTATTCCAAACTGTCTCCTAACGCGCGCTTAGCTAGACTGCCCTTTCTCTCTCCTCTTAGTACGTTTTCGGAAAACCCGGGCCCCACCACTAGAGCGGGCCATGTGCATTTCTGCCTAGCCGATTTCCCAGACACTTGGTGACCAGGCATCTCACTCAGGCAGTATCATAAATTAACCCTAATGCAGGGCCTTGGTGCCGTAGACGCTCTTACGCCTTACACATTGTTTTATTAAACATAGATCTTATTTAACGTCTAGAAAAATCTTCATACAAAAGAGGACTGACCACGCGCTATGTGTACATTTTCGAGATCAAATCTGTAACCAAATTTAGATCCAACACGCATTCGTTCTCCCTACCAAAAAATATTAGTCCGAAACGGTGCGATAAATTACAAATTCTTATTTCCATAACAAAAAGTCTGCTCCTGAAAAGCTACACATTTCTAAAGGATAAAAATCACCAAGATACGATCGGAAGATAAATTTCATATTCCGTAACCAAACACGGAGCACAAACATGATGAAATATAACCAAATACGCCCAAACTTCCAAGCACCGGTATATACGTATCAGAAACTACTGTATCACCGGGAAACCGTATAAAACACTGCAAACCTCGTGATCCCTTGATTCCCAGGAAACGCATAAATTCGCCACCCGAGCGGGGCGAAAAAAAAAAGAAACGAATAGCTCAAAAAGAATCGAACCGAGGTATCGTGGAAAAATAAATCGACAACGGCGGTGTTCGCCTTCTACTCCCCCCACCGCTCCATGGAGGCCACGCGATATCTT
Organism: Ctenoplectra terminalis; assembly: GCA_019453375.1. Classification (NCBI taxonomy): domain Eukaryota; kingdom Metazoa; phylum Arthropoda; class Insecta; order Hymenoptera; family Apidae; genus Ctenoplectra; species Ctenoplectra terminalis. Next base: position 718 of record SMSQ01019098.1, on the reverse strand, counting down.
CGGAAGCGTGCGCGCACACGCGTGTGCACGTATAATAAATCCAGTTGGTACGGTGTGTCGGGCATAAAACTCCAAACTCCAACTCCAACGCGCCAGTGTATGAATCAATAAAACGTCACTTTATTCGAAAACGATAAGCGCGCACGGCGACAGGTAATCTGTCCAAGTGTCAGGCCGCGTTATTTTTCGATGGAACGCGCGGGATCCTGGTATTTATTTATTTTCTTTTCTTTTTCTTTTTTTTTCTTTCTTTTTTCTTCTTTTTCTCTTTTTTTTCTCTGACTCTCAACTCCTTTTCATTTTATTCCTGCCTATTTACTTTCTTTCGCTCACACGAGACAGCAGACCTCGAGCATTGATTTTCCGCGGCTCCGAAGGGACCGATTTCCCTATGTGCGCGTCATGCCACGAAGTTATACATCGTTCTGGAAGAAAGGAAGTCGTGCGGCAGAAACGTGTGCGATGCGGTTCGGCACCCGCTGGATATTACTTCCTTCCGCCTGTTGCACCGGATCGATTCTGTCTTCGACCACCGAACATCTTGCACAGATTATCGTCGACTACTTCAATGGCCACGATCCTCTGCTAATTTGCCAATATAAACGGCGATGTTCGACTGTTTGCGCTTCCTGGTCGTTCGGGATGAAGCAAACGACTGTGTTCCCTGGTTGGGCTTCTGCTTAGTTTGTATAACAAAGAGAAAGAGAGGGAGAGAGAG
>SMSQ01019096.1:0-30845 GCA_019453375.1 Ctenoplectra terminalis | reverse complement strand
TATGACATAGTTTCTGTGTAAAATTCCCGGTCAACAAAGTGTTGATACACCGAATCGTTTAAGTATATTCAGGAACATCATTTGTTCGGTATCGTAAGTGTACGCTCAATTTTGTAACTATACGTGGCTATTAATGCTTCTTATTAATTATGTACAAAATATACACCCACGTACCAGAGTTAAGCAAACAGTTTTCTGGTATACAAAACAATTACGGTGAGTGATCAATTTATTAGGGCACTTGATAGATGTATCGTTTCACACTATGTCAAAGAAGTCTTGAATGGGAACCTATTTGCTTTAAATTCATGTTATTCTTTTATGAAATGGTAGTGTTTGTTGGTATATTCATTTAAATGTTGACGTGTAGTTGATAAATTAAGGTTCTCGATTGGTTTCGGAATTCTCCAGGATGTAATGAACACCATTAAAAATTTATGGAAGTTATCGAAGAAAGTGCTTTCAAAGGAATTTATTACGAACAAGCAANGTTAAATCCGAGTTTCTTATGGCGCGGTACGCACTCACCGCGTTATAGGAGGATTGACTGTACACGGAATGTCATCAAAGCAAAGGGTGGAAATATAAAATATTAACATGTGTTAATAATGTTATGTACAGTAGTAGTTAATAAATTATATCACTACAATTTGAACAGGCCTTTTAATTTTACGGAGAACGTGAAAAATGCTGAAAATTTGCAGTGGTCCTAATTCGATGACCAGGGACTGGGAAAATGGGGGAAATCTCTTCGAACGGCAAGCGATGTGTTAAGAGTTGAAGGAAATTTTAACGTGTAACTGTTAATTTATGAAATTATTAAAATTAATCAATTAATTTAATCTAACGCGTTAAACACGGAGCTAATTTTGTTTTACTTTTCGTTCAGTGGAAATCCGCAGATAACTTTCATGCACTGTTCGTGGACAATCTACAGACAATAGAAGATTAAATATAGTTTGCGGACTGCTTAAAGATAATTGTCTCCAAAGGCTCGTCCAGACTTGCAGACGATTGTTCCCAGATAGTCTTCACGCGTTATCCGCAGACTATATTTTATTTCCTAGTGTCTGTTTTATTTCGTACCGTGCAACCTGCCTGTGAACTGTCTGCGAACGTGTTTGTGAACAATTGTCTATAAATCTGGACGAGCCTTAAATGCACAGTAGAACTTAATATTAATCCTTTCCGAGTTACTTTCGATATTTCATCCCAGTTGATTCGTGCTTAATAAGCTACTTTCAAAAGTTGCTAATAATTTGACTAAATTGTTATAATTTTATAATCGGTAACTTATGTACATCCATAAATTCATATTACATTAAACTTTTGCACTCGATAGGCGACTCTCACTCGCCACTTGAATAAATGCAGCAATTCCAATGAAAATTGATAAAATAATTGATTTATCAATAAATATCTCTCCTCTTTATATTTTAAATATTCGAATCTATGCAACACTGTGTTTAAAATTATTATATTAAATTTAGTCTGTTTTTGGTAGTTATACAAACTGAGCCAAACGATAAAACTAGCAGCAGTGAGGATGAGTTTAATTTTGTTTCTTAGAAACCAAATTCGTAATGTTATCTTTTGACCCTGGTATTTGGTCATGGTATATGGTTTGACCCTTAATACTTTTTTGTAGAGAATTAAACGGTGCGTCGAATGGTGTGTGAAAAAACGTATAGTTGCGTTCAAAAATGTAGACGTGATCTTGGAATCTTTAAAACGCCTGCACATTCGAAAAAGACAGATACATCACGTGATGCATCACTCGAAACCATTTAATTTTCTCTAATTAAACACAGTAATACCGTGTATCTCTCCTTACTCGGTCTCCTTGGACACGTTTCGAACAATATACTACGCATTGTTTCCGTGCATTTCTTTTTGCATCCGTTGATGGTATAATATTAGGGGTACCGGAAAGTAATGTCCTTTTCGCGCATGTCGATATTCGATTGCCGTCTATCAGCTCATCGTGTACTTCAAAGTTGTGCCAAACACATTTTAAGATTAGAANCACCGATGGCGATTAACGAAAATAAAATATTCGCGCAGTGCTCCGTTTATTATATTTTTCAAGATAATTTATCATTTGAACGCCGTTACGAAACGACAAATAACCGAATGACGAAGCTTTGTCTCCTCCAACTATAGTATACCGCCGATAGCGATTAACGAAAAGAAAATATTCGCGCAGTGCTCCGTTTGTTATATTTTTCAAGATAATTTTATGTCATTTGTACACCGTTACGGAACAAGAAACAAACGAATGACGAAGTTTTGATTCCTCCAACTATAGTATACCACCGATAGCGATTAACGAAAATAAAATATTCGCGGAATGCTTCATTTATTACATTTTTCAACATAATTTTATATCATTTGAACCCCGTTACGGAACAAGAAACAAACGAATGACGAAGTTTTTTCTCCTCCAACTATAGTGTACTACCAATGACGATTAACGAAAATAAAATATTCGCGCAGTGCTCCGTTTATTATATTTTTCAAGATAATTTTATACTATTTGAAGGCCGTTACGGAACAAGAAACAAACGAATGACGAAGTTTTGTTTCCTTCAATTATAATGTACCACCGATGGCGATTAACGAAAATAAAATATTCGCGCAATGCTTCATTTATTACATTTTTCAAGATAATTTTATACTATTTGAGCGCCGTTACGGAACAAGAAACAAACGAATGACGCATGCACGTATCCATATCCTACCGACGAACCAACCGCGAACGCGAACGCTAATGAGGCACGCGTGGTTAATGAAATTTCTTGTTCGATTTGCGCGAAAAACGCGATCGATCATCCGCTGATTCGATATTAATTTGCACACGGGCAACGCGCAAGGGAACGAGTCGGACCGCGAGAGCGATCGATCAAAGTGTCGCCAGAAGCTTTCTTCGCTTGCGACACTGTACACGAGGAGGATATCGCGGCGAAAGGGTGAAAGAGACAGAGGAGGGAGAACCGACCGGAGAAAAATAAAGCGAAAGAATAAGAGGGACAACGAGCTGAATGTTGAACGAGTACGATTACCAGGCATACTGAAAGATACAAAGTAGGGGAGTAACGTGAAACACCGACGAGTTGGCGAAGAGTAGGAAGAACGAATGAAAGAAGAGGAAGGAGGAGTAAAAAGTCGAAAATCGTGATTAATCGACGATAAACGAAGAAATGGCGCACACCGACGGATCGGGTGTGCGTGTACGCGATGGTGGGCTAATGAATGGCACGCGATGCCTTCTGTGGGAGCGTCAGCTTCAAAAGTGATGATCCGAGAATAGCTAACGCAAATAGAACGGCTGACTCCTCCTCCTCCTACTCTTCCCTATCTCTTTCGCAGATAATTCTTTCCTCGCGCTTCTCCACGAGCCGGCGAGCGAGGAAATATCAAACGCCAGCAGAGACGAGATACCGCGAATGCCACAGAGTTTCTGCTTTTCCAGACGCTTGAACCCGAATACCAGCGAATTGTGACTTGTTGCTTGGCAACCTGCAACTTTAGAACGTTTCACGGTTAATTAACTGCTCGCTGTTATTTACCGCTTTACCAGAGTCGTTTAACAACGCTACTGATAAAACGTTCAGGAAGAACTTTGAGAACGGAAGTAAAGAAAATGCTTTATGTTGTTGATGAGTTGCTCGGGATTCTTCCAGGAAATATGGTTACCATGTTGTTAGAGATTTTTAATGTTTATCGTTGGGTCGATGGTGTGCTTTCATCTGGTTAGCTTGGTGATTTACTGCGTGTTAATTAACGCACTAGTTGCACTTGTTCTGGTACTTCTTAGCACTTTTGGAACCGGAAACGCAAGTTTTCATTTTGCACGATCGGATGATCGTAAAGTGGGAAACTGATAAATTGATTGACGCTTAGATTTGCGTTTAGCGGGCACAAAATTATGGACTTCTTTTTGTCAATTAATACTTTTGTATGCAGAATTTAAAAAGGCAAGTCTTAAGTTTAGGAATCGATCAAATCGATCGTGTTGCTCAAATATTGCTTATTGAACGAAGCAACAGCTGAAAACGTGGCCAACTGGATTTAAAACGGTCCCAAACCTAACTCAAATTTAGGTAAACTGCTTACTCTAGAGACGCTAGAGCTAGGCGCACTATAAACCAATTGGATGATGGATAGAAGTCAACATCAAAGTGACTTGTCGAAAACGTTCGACTTTAGACAGTCACAACTTTTGTCCATAATATTGTGTCCGTTAAAATGTACTTCTACTCTGCTTCAACCCTTTGACTACGGAGGTCTCGGGCGAGAAACGCGACCATGGTACAGTCAACCCTCCTATAACGCGGTACTTTCAGAACGCGGTTTCCGTATAACGCCGACCTGAAATTTCGATAGCCCTCCTATAACGCGGCACTCTGAGAACGGGGTTTCCATATAACGCGGAGCTTGACAGCGAGGATGAGTGTTAAAAGATTTTACGAAAGTCTTTCTTCTTTTTGTTGGAAAACAGTTCTTTCGTTTACTTTTTGTTTCATGTTTTTTATCATTTCCTTATATGAACTCTTCAATTCAATAAAAATAATTTATAATTTAATCTTGTCTTTTGTATTTCTTGGCCTCCATATAACGCGGTACGAATAGTGTGATTTGTATTAATTCTGAGTTTCTTATAGCGTGGTTTCCATACAACGCGCTACGAATTAGCCTGGTTTCTACGGTTAAATCCGAGTTTCTTATGGCGCGGTACGCACTCACCGCGTTATAGGAGGATTGACTGTACACGGAATGTCATCAAAGCAAAGGGTGGAAATATAAAATATTAACATGTGTTAATAATGTTATGTACAGTAGTAGTTAATAAATTATATCACTACAATTTGAACAGGCCTTTTAATTTTACGGAGAACGTGAAAAATGCTGAAAATTTGCAGTGGTCCTAATTCGATGACCAGGGACTGGGAAAATGGGGGAAATCTCTTCGAACGGCAAGCGATGTGTTAAGAGTTGAAGGAAATTTTAACGTGTAACTGTTAATTTATGAAATTATTAAAATTAATCAATTAATTTAATCTAACGCGTTAAACACGGAGCTAATTTTGTTTTACTTTTCGTTCAGTGGAAATCCGCAGATAACTTTCATGCACTGTTCGTGGACAATCTACAGACAATAGAAGATTAAATATAGTTTGCGGACTGCTTAAAGATAATTGTCTCCAAAGGCTCGTCCAGACTTGCAGACGATTGTTCCCAGATAGTCTTCACGCGTTATCCGCAGACTATATTTTATTTCCTAGTGTCTGTTTTATTTCGTACCGTGCAACCTGCCTGTGAACTGTCTGCGAACGTGTTTGTGAACAATTGTCTATAAATCTGGACGAGCCTTAAATGCACAGTAGAACTTAATATTAATCCTTTCCGAGTTACTTTCGATATTTCATCCCAGTTGATTCGTGCTTAATAAGCTACTTTCAAAAGTTGCTAATAATTTGACTAAATTGTTATAATTTTATAATCGGTAACTTATGTACATCCATAAATTCATATTACATTAAACTTTTGCACTCGATAGGCGACTCTCACTCGCCACTTGAATAAATGCAGCAATTCCAATGAAAATTGATAAAATAATTGATTTATCAATAAATATCTCTCCTCTTTATATTTTAAATATTCGAATCTATGCAACACTGTGTTTAAAATTATTATATTAAATTTAGTCTGTTTTTGGTAGTTATACAAACTGAGCCAAACGATAAAACTAGCAGCAGTGAGGATGAGTTTAATTTTGTTTCTTAGAAACCAAATTCGTAATGTTATCTTTTGACCCTGGTATTTGGTCATGGTATATGGTTTGACCCTTAATACTTTTTTGTAGAGAATTAAACGGTGCGTCGAATGGTGTGTGAAAAAACGTATAGTTGCGTTCAAAAATGTAGACGTGATCTTGGAATCTTTAAAACGCCTGCACATTCGAAAAAGACAGATACATCACGTGATGCATCACTCGAAACCATTTAATTTTCTCTAATTAAACACAGTAATACCGTGTATCTCTCCTTACTCGGTCTCCTTGGACACGTTTCGAACAATATACTACGCATTGTTTCCGTGCATTTCTTTTTGCATCCGTTGATGGTATAATATTAGGGGTACCGGAAAGTAATGTCCTTTTCGCGCATGTCGATATTCGATTGCCGTCTATCAGCTCATCGTGTACTTCAAAGTTGTGCCAAACACATTTTAAGATTAGAATGACTTGTTTACTCGTAAATAATTAAATCTTAAATTTTGTTTGCAATTGAGGATAAAATGGCCAGCCAAATACCAGAAGAGGTACACATCCGGCACTGTATGCTTTTTGAGTTTCGCAAGGGTAGTAACGCAACAGTTGCTACTAAAAACATTTGCGATGTTTATCCAAGTGCGTTAGACGTTCGTAAAATTGAAGTTAATTGAAAAGTGCCCGGCGATTGTCAACAGAAAAGGCGTTATTTTGCAACACGATAATGCAAGACCGCACTGCGCAAAACGAACCCTGGAAAAAATTAATGAATCAGGGTGGAAGGTATTGCTTCACCCACCATACTCAGCCGATATTGCACCATGGGATTTCCATTTATTTCGATCGCGACAACATTTTCTAAGCGGCAAAAAATTTGCAAATTTGGAACGATGTCAAAAATGCGTTCTCCAGATATTTTGCTCAAATACCAATTGATTTTTGTCGATCCGGCATTGAAAATTTTCACGCTAGATGGCAAAATGTTGTTGATAACGAGGATAATTACATGATTGATTAACCCTTTGCACTCGAAGACTTTTCTAAGTTTCAAAGGGCTATTGCGAAAACTTAGTGTTTTTTTGGAAAGAAAAAAAGAAAATTACAAATGTTTACTATTTCTTATTTACTTGGTTAATTTACTTTTACTTTAAGATAAAAGAAGTGTTTGAATCGATGAAAATATAGAATCTAATTAAAAACATAATCTCTGAAGAAAATTATGCATGTCGCCATAGCGGCGCCAGCGGAGTGCAAAGGGTTAAAAATAAAAACTAGTTAAAAAATTGTCTGTTTGAATTGAATGCGAAAAAACGACATTACTTTCCGGTCCCCCTAATATTTAGGAAATTCCTTTCCGTTAACCCTTTCGCTTCGAGCGCCGCTTATAAGCGGCGTGCACAATATAACTTGTGGGTACGAGCGCCGCTTATAAGCGCCGTGCACAATGTGACTTGTGGGTAGCTTTGTAAGTTATAAATGTAAGTAATAAATGTTTATAAGTTATAGAAGTTATAATAATATAGTAAAAGTTATAAGTTATAAAAGTTTATAAGATCGTTTTATTCGGTAAAATAGTTATTTAAGACTCAGGAAAACGTATATGCAACGCATACTGCACGTATTCAGTGACAGTACTTCGGCGGACTGGACAGCCGAAGCGAAAGGGTTAAACGCGTAGGTTTTGGAATTGGCCCGTACGTCGTACGGACTAAACAGGGAAAGGGTTAAGAATACATTCGAATAGGATTAAGTTTATACACAGGAAAGAATAAATCATTCGCGTACTAAAATTGAAAGGAATGCACGAAAGAATGTCGAGTCTAATTTTGACGTAGTACTGCAAAAAGTTAACACCTGCGAAATCTACTGCAAACTTTCCGAGCAGCTGAATATATTGTACAAGATACGTCGGAATAAACTTGCGATAATAAGTTACAACATTCTCACATAACCCTATCGATCGAATAACAAAATAGTCAGCGACTAACTGATAATCTGTTCCTTTATAAACAACAATTTTATCAAGATAAGCTACGAAATTGCTCGCACGTGTCGTATCATCGATTCTCCGTAATAAGTTTCTTGTAATTCTAGCAACATTTTCTTAACGCGTTAAACGACTATTCTACCTTTGGCACAATTATTATCGTGCTATTATTCGCGACCGTGCTGCATTATTAACCCCCATTTGCATGCGTAAGTGTACGGGTACGCAGGCCAGCGAACGATCGCCCGGAGCTCTGCTTGTCCGAACTTCGCGAGCTGCTGCCCTATTGTGGAAAAAAATCCTGCGTTTTCCCTCTTCGTATCCCCTGCGAGCTATTATTGCATCGAAGATAGCACGTTCCGCTTCGTCGTTGTATAATACGGGCCCTATTCAATGATACTTTCAGCTCGTGAGCCGAGCGTGTGTTTTGGATGAAACTTTGGAACTTACTCAAACGAGCTAAACCAATTTTGCAAAACAATGATGGATTTATATATATATATTTACTTACTAATTTATTTATTTATTAACGCTGGAACTAGCGACGACTGAAGTACAATACATATTTTTGTTAAAAGAAAAAAGAACAAACAGAAATGTATTTGAGTGAATGCAAAGGAAATAAACCTTTTTAGATATTTGAAACGGTAATTTTCATGAAATACTCAAAAATATATCACAGTAAATTTATAAAAATTCTGTAAGAAATTAGGAATTGGTCGTTTTGACCACTCTGGTAGCTCTAGTGTTAATATACAGGGTGTTCTAAAAAGTCTGTAGCGTCGTGTGACTTTGAAATTATATACTTGTATTTTTGTGCATATAAATAAATATACGTATAATAAAAATACATATCTGTATTTTTGAAATTTGATTATGTTTATCTATTACTATCTAAGTAAATTTTATTACTATATCAGTGTACTCATTACAAACAATCGTTATAGTAATTATTGACTAAAAGATTTTCAAATCAAAGTGAGAAACTGTAATCGATTCTAATTTTTTTTTTTCTAATATACAAACAAAATTCCGGCTATAGAGGGTTAACACGTTGACCGCCACACCGAAATCACATGTTTTGTTCAGAACGCCACGGCTCAGGACATCACAGTGGTAGATAGAAGATTTAATAAAAATTAATCTCTCATTTTTTATCTTTTAATAAAATTTTTTAATTATTGAATAGTGCATATTTTATTTCAAAGTGTTCTCTAATCAGCGAAGATGTTCAAAATTCGTTAACTGTCAATGTTCATTCAACTTCTACAATTATAAACATTTGAAGCACTTCCGTTATATATGACCACTGTGACGGTCAACATGTTAAGGGATGATTCCTGAGATGATTTCAAGCAACTTTTTCCTTTGCGAAAATGTCAAGATCAGTTTTGTTAACGAGTTATTAACAAAAAACACTGACCAATCACAGAGCGAGTAAAGCGGCTGGCCGCCAGCGGGAGCGTTGGCTCTGTGCCGCGCTTATGCTTTGACGAGCAAGTCGGAATGTATCGAAGCAACTGTTGACGAGTATTGAATAAAAGTTGTATCAAATAAATAAATAAATAAATTATTATTCGTGTAGAACAAGTAAACTGAGTTTCAACACTCGTTCACAGTTGCTTCGATACATCCTGACTTGTTCATCGAGGCACAAGCACGGCGCGGAATCAACGCTCCTGCTGGCGGCCAGTCGTCTTACTCGCTTTGTGATTGGTCAGTGTTTTTCGTTAATAACTCGTTAATGGAGCTAGATTTGACATTTTGGCAAAGGAGAAAGTTGCTTGAAATCATCTCAGGAATCATACCTTGAATGGACTTGCAGACCTCTTGGGACACCCTGTATACAACTCGCATATACAATTATGTATAAGCAAAAGAAAGTATAATCAACACTGTTAAAATACACTAAGAAATAGTAAATATATTTGTGTCATTACAATTTAGTAAAATGCGTACAAAAAGGTATATTTAAAAAATTTATGTATATTTTCAGTAAATTAGAACCAATTCCTGTATCTCAAATATTCGAATAACGCCATCAACTTCTGGGATTTATTACTCGCAATAATCGAAATCTACTTACATTATACTTTATAAATTTTTAGCTGTTTTAGACTTTAGATTAACAGTGCAAAAGAATTAATTGTAGAAATTGAAAAAGTATGAGAAAAATGAACTGTAGACTAAATCACATTTAAATTACTCTCTTATACGAAACAATATAATAGAAAATGTGAATTTCAACTGTTGCGTAACTATAGCACCGGCGTTGTTATTTACTAATTTAGAAATGCAATAATAAAAATAAGTAGCGAAATAAGCAGAGATATATTTCGGAAACTTATTGATAGCGTTCCAGACACAATTTTCGAGCTAATTACAAAAAAAGGTGGTCCTACGAGATATTAAAATTGTTTATCATTGATTTTATTGATGCGGTGCTATTGTTACGCAACAGTGAAAATTCAGACTTTTCATTGTATCATGTTGTACAAAAGGAGAATTTAAATAAATATAATTTAAAGTTGATTATCTTTCGTACACTTTCAATTTTAACAATTAATTTTTCTGTATTTTCAATCTAAATTCTGGAACCGTTAAAAATTTAGGCGGTGTTATAGTTACGCACCGCAGTGTATAACGCAATTTTTTAACACTTCCTTATAATAAGACTCAAAATTTTAGAAAATGGTAACAGTAAAATGTTTGATCTGATCACCTAAAATCGAATCGAATTGAATTTTTTTTACTTAAAGATTCAGTGACACGTATACTATATTGCTCAGAAATTATGTATTTTCACTTTATACAGTTTTATATTTAATTAACAGATTAAGTTTCATATTTAATACATTTTTTTTATTTTACTACTTTACCGTTTTGTACGTGTTCCGTAATTAATCGATGGTATAGTAAAAACGTATTTGCACGCGTCCCGCATACAATGTGCTAAGTTAAATAGTGGCAGGTTCTATTAACTGATGGATACGATTTTTAGGTATTGATTCGATTAGGTCGCATAGTTTGTTAAACAGTTTTTGACAACTGCGTATCTGGAAAGCTTTAATTGGACATTGGTATGATAAACGAGTCCCTACAAAATATGAAAATCATTTGAAGCAATAGAAATTTTTAATTCGTGTTTGTACTCCATTATAATTTTAAACTTTTACGCTTCGTGATATTCGTCAATCTCGCTTTGGTAACACGATCTCTTAAAATCAGACCTACACCGTGATCATGAAACCTGGCTGGTTTTTAATTTCTGGTTCAACTTTCTTAACTGTGCGGAATACAGGTCTGCGATGCTTGCTTGGTTCAGTTTTATGAACTTGTAGTACTAAAGTTGCTCCGAGTTTTTCTTACCGAATACAGAAAACTTTTCCATCCAATCTCCCGTTTTTCGTTAATCTTCGTTGTTTATAATCAGGGATATTGTGGTATTTTTATCTATTTAATATTTTTTTCTAATAACTCGGTTGTATTAATTTGTTTATCCCTAACGTGATTAGCTTAATCGATAAAACATCTTATTTTTTTTTATATTAAAAAAAAATGAATCTATAGAATTCAAGAAATTATTACTTTAAATATTTTGCAATTCAAACTGCTGTTAATTTTATTTCCGTTAGTTTAGAGTCCATTGGAATGTGTATATAGTAATAACAAATTCTGTAAAATTTTTCGATTGTATCGTATTTATTTCTTTGTGCAATAAATATGTACGAGTTTGGCTTTTTATATAATATAATATTATAATATTATATATATTTTTTATATTTTTTTTATATTAAAAAAAATGAATCTATAGAATTCACGAAATTATTACTTTAAATATTTTGCAATTTAGACTGCTGTTAATTTTATTTCCGTTACTTTAGAGTCCATTAGAATGTGTATATAGTATTACAAAATTCTGTGAAATTCTTCAATTGTATTATATTTATTTATTTGGGTAATAAATATGTATAATATTATTCTTCTTATAATAGAATATAAGAAAATTACGTAGATTCCGAGTCAAGTTGATTATGTACATAAGTAAATATACAGAAAAAAATGACTAAATTTTACGTATAAAAAAAAGGAAAGAAAAAAAGAGAAAAAATAAGTCTATATTAATTAATATTGTTAATGAAAAATTCATGAAAAATGTATATATCAGTAATATCTTTTGCAGTTCTTTTTTATATCGTCAAAAATATAATGCAATAAAAAATGCAAACTTAGAAATAAATTATTCAGGTTTACTGCTTACACCAAATAAATAAATAAATAAATATAGTTAACTACATCAATTCTATTTTTGTAACATAAAAGTAAAAATTGAATGCACATTTCCAAATTAAATATATTCAATATAAATATAAATATTTTGAAATACATCCAAGATATGAATTTGAATTTATAGTGAATTTACGTTCTTAAAAGTAGTATCTATTCTTTTCATTAAATTAATACAGTTAACTAATTAATATTGCAATATTAAATTACACATGGGACAGATTGACCTAAAATTATTAATTCAGCGAGTAATATTTTCGGTATCTAATTAAATTTATCTAGTTTAACAAATTTCCTTATTATTCAATCTTTATAATATTTTAATAATTCAAACATCGTTTCATAACAAACTAACTTTTCTTTCATATAGAAAAAAAAAAGAAAAATATTAATTACTATTAACAAGTTCTACATTGAATCTGTAATTTGCATTTAATACCCAATATTATTTATAGCAAAACCAATTCGTTGCATCGTTTTTTTATCATTTTGTAACATATTAATTCTTCTTTCATATTCCACAGATATTATTATTAACCAAAGCTGCATTACACGCTTTGTTTCCTATATCTATCAGCCGTATCTTATCACCGCTTTTTAATCCAATGTAAAGCAGTCAGAGAGAATTTTTCGCAATCGGGCAGCGCAGGAATTTGTGCATAAAATTTCACTCAACCGATTCCAGACCAACATCGTGACATTATTCCGCGGAACGCAAATAAATTTCCTTAATTTAATTACACCTCCATATTTGCGTATCTGTTAATTAAGTGTGCAACGAACGCGCATTGAAATCACGTTATTAAAACCCTACTTACACCGCGCATGAATTGATTCGGTTCCACCAATGAGAGTTCGATTTTCCGTGTAAACGTCGAAAATATTAAATACCTCGATTTCGCGTCATTTGACTGATTGCGACTGAGTTTTTTTTTTTTTTCTTTTTTTTACAATACAATGGTATTAGCAAAATTACAGCTTACTTGGTACGTACGTGTTCCAGCGTCGTTTCGTGCGAAAATACTCGTTTTATTTGTCATTTGCTTCGGCTGATGCATTGTTAATTTAACGATTCGACTCGAAATTAAAATTGGCATTGATGAACGTTCGCGTATAATTAATTGCAATGCTATTATTCTTTTAATCCTTCAGTTTGATGTTCGACAGCTTTCATGTGATTATATATTATTTGTTGTGCGTCATGCATTGTCATAGTGTCGATAGCTTTGTTTCCGCGACGATAAAATAACGCGAGCTTCGAATTCAGAACGCAATTTCTGAATTGAGCCTTTCTGTGCAGGAAACTTCAATAAAAGCGTCTTTTATTGCGTTCGTCGGCCAGCGTTCGTCGGCCAGCCTGGACCTAAGTATTCTTGCTGATCCCAAATATTCTCGCTGGCCCCAAATATTCTCGCTGGTCCCAAATATTCTCGCTGGTCCCAAACATTCTCGCTGGCTCGAAATATTCTCGCTGGTCCCGAATTTTCTCGCTGGTCCCGAATTTTCTCGTTGGTCCCAAATATTCTCGCTGCGCCCAAATATTCTCGCTGGGCCCGAATTTTCCCGCTGGTCCCAAATATTCTCGCTGGTCTCGAATATTCTTGCTGGACCCAAATATTCTTACTAGGCCTAAATATTCTCGCTGGTCCCAAATATTCTCGCTGGTCTCGAATATTCTCGCTGGACCCAAATATTCTTACTAGGCCTAAATATTCTCGCTGGTCCCAAATATTCTCGCTGGTCTCGAATATTTTCACTGGTCCCAATATTCTCGTTGGTCCTAAATATTCTCGCTGGACCCAAATATTCTTACTAGGCCTAAATATTCTCGGTGTGCCCAAATATTCTCGCTGATCCCAAATATTTTCACTGGTCCCAAATATTCTCGTTGGACCTAAATATTCTTACTAGGCCTAAATATTCTCGGTGTGCCCAAATATTCTCGCTGATCCCAAATATTTTCACTGGTCCCAATATTCTCATTGGTCCTAAATATTCTCGCTGGACCCAAATATTCTTACTAGGCCTAAATATTCTCGGTGTGCCCAAATATTCTCGCTGATCCCAAATATTTTCACTGGTCCCAAATATTCTCGTTGGTGCTAAATATTCTCGCTGGACCCAAATATTCTTACTAGGCCTAAATATTCTCGCTGTGCCCAAATATTCTGGCTGATCCCAAATATTTTCACTGGTCCCAAATATTCTCGTTGGTCAATTAACTGGAATAGTGACGATGCAATTCGAGTAGGAAACAAATTAATTTTTTTTAACACGTTAAGCGCCACGCCGGTCTCTGTGGACCGACGCTGAAAATTTTATTTAGGCATCGCTGGTTTTCAAAGACTGACAGAATCAATTTCAAAACATAATGCCTTGTAATTCATTAATGGTTTTTGTTAAATCACATTAAACGATGATACGACTTTCCTTTGCAAACTTTTACAATTCTCTTCTTAAATTCTTAATTATTTTACGACCAAATGTTTTCGGATTAGTATCACAGCACACAGCCTAACGGAAAGTCGACCAAAATCAACATGGCTTAATGTTAAATAAGATTTTATATTTTTCATGTTTTCGCGAATATGTAATTTTCATGTTTATCTTACAAAAAATGTAAGAAAGACCGCAACGTATTGTCCCAACTGTCCAAAATCACCGCAAACGTGTTTGAACTGTTTTAACGAATATCATGTACGTAGTGTAATGTTATATTTTATTTTAAATATAACGTATCACCACGTGTTTTCACATCTTCTCTTTGTTTCGCCATTTTATAGCTTTATACTCCCTTCTTCTTCCGAAAAAGCAAAATAAAAACGACTCTGCTTCGATCGATAATTATCGATTATTCTTGCCATCTTCTGCGGAGTAAAACAATCTTACACTGTTTACAAATTTACTGTAATGTAGACTGTAACTGCTTGAACGATCGAATGTATAAACGATTTCGCGTGATTTTAGAAATGTCTTGAACGTTTCAATTTTTAAGAATGCTTCTGAGAGTTCGCGTATGGTATTTTATAAATGTTGTATCTGGTCCGATCTGTTTTTTGGCGTGTATGGAGTGGATAAATTGTATTTCGACTGGGTGGTTTTGTTCTTTACGTGTGTCTAGTGTACTGAGAGTGGAAAATTGTTTATGAATTTCGTCCTATTGTTTGAAAAGGTAACGGTATCTTTTGGTCCTTTGCGGTCTGACCAAGCGCACGCACGTGGTGTCGAAACAAATTTGAACAGAATGGTTGTGAAACAAATTTTAGCCAAAAACAGGGTAATCCATACCCCTGTACAACTTAACATTATTATTTCTTATATATTTTTTTTATGGTATTTTTCATGCACACATAATGCCATATTCCTTTTTTTGTTTTTTGATTATCATTATTTAATTTGAGCTAGTAATTTCTTTTGCAATGAGATAATAATAATGGGATTATAAAAATAATTCAAATAATATAGGAACATAATTTTAATAAACAATAGACTATAGATATAGTAAATAATAATAAATATAATAATAATAAAAATAATAAGCAATAGAAATAAAAGACATTCTTTTGTAATGAAATAATAATAATGGGATTATAAAAATAATTTTAATAATATAGTATCATAATGTTAACAAATCATAGACTATACAAATAGTAAATAATAATAAAAATAATAAACAGTAGAAATAAAAGTCATTTTTTGCAATGAAATAATAATAATAGGATTATAAAAATAATTTTAATAATATGGTAACATAATTTTAACAAATCATAGACTATAAAAATAGTAAATAATAAGAATAATAAACAATACAGATAAAAGTAATTTTTTCGCAATGAAATAATAATAATAGGATTATAAAAATAACTTGAATAATACAATAACGATAATTAATGACAAATAAAAATGTAAATCGCGTAAATTTTTTTTCACGAATCAAAACTAAAGCCAAACAGCTGTTATATTATCTACGAGAAAAAAATAAAACGATCACCTTGACAATATATTTCAAGGTTATCGAAATCAACAAGGTATCCCCTATTCTGTACAATTATCAAAACGACACAAGTATATGTGAAACGATAATGTAGGAATTGTTATCGCTGTTTGATTATTATTGTTGTGAGTCCGTTCATTTACATATTTAGGTGTTCATTTAATAATTGGATAAGGATAATTTATAATTGGATAGCGTTCAAATGATTCAACCGTTACGAATTGGCGTGTAATGTGCGATTGCGTAAAAGATGAAAATAAACAAACAGATAAGAGAAGACGAGCAAAGAAGAGTGAGAGTAAAAAATTACGGTTTGACACGTTCTGAAATATTAAAACACATGTTTTCCCAGCTTCTTTTCAAATATTCCTACGATAATGTTCAAATGAGAAATATCACCAGACGTACATACTATATCAACGTCTTGCTTATTTATGCGACAGCGGTAATCAGAACGTGCAGAGTCGGTTTCGAAATCGTTGTAAGACCAGATGCACTCGATATATGATCCAATAAATTGTACCACTCGTTATAAATATGTAATTATTCCCGATGCTGGGACAAATTTAAAATTTACCGTGACCGCGCGTTTCATGCGTGCATTTAACACCAGAACTACCGAACGAGTCAAAATGACTTGTTCATAATTTCTCGTAGAAATTTTATAAATTTACAGTAATTAATTTTTGAGGATTTTCCGCAATTTTTTGTAAGAAATATGCATAAAAAATTGTTACCCTTAATATAGGTATTTTTCGAAATACCTATCATTTTGATTTCTTTGCTACAAATAACTCTACAAATACTCTAGTGTTAACACCAGAACTACTGGCGATTAAGGTACACTTATTTCTATCGAAGAAATCAAAATAGAGATCAAAGTCAACGAAAACAAAGGTTTATGAATATTTTTAACAGAAAGTCTCGGAAAATCTGCCTGAAAAAATATCGTAATTCATTTATAAAATCAGTGTAAAAAATTGGGAATGGATCGTTTTAACTGTTTCAGTAGTTCTAGTGTTAAATCGGTACACGAGTAGTGATTTCGAGATTAAAGTGATGGATCTACGGAGCATTACACGCAACTGGGGCAAGTTACAGCGTTAAAACGTTAACACTAGAACTACCAAAGTGGTCAAAATGACCCGTTCGTAATGTTTTACTGAAATTTTATAAATTTACTATGGCAACTCAGAGGCAATTTTCCGTGATTTTCCGTGATTTTCTGTTAAAAATGTAGACAAAGCTTTATTTCCCTTCCATTGTGTATTTTTTTATATACCTTTCATTATGATTGTTTCGGTAGAAATAAGTATGCTTTAGTTACTATGCAGGAGTTCTATTGTTAAAGAATTGAACAAAAGTTCGTTACGAAAGATAGGAAGCGCTCGCCAAAATTGTTTTTCGCTTTCTCGGGACAACTACCGTAAAAATATGTTTTTGGTTCTCCTTGGATCAATTACTTCCAATTATTTATTTCACTATATTTAAATGTCTCATTTATAACAATATACTATGAAATAAAATTTATGGAAACAACGGTGGTACATAAGGTGACCGACGGAAATGAGAAAAGCTATAGCGTTAAAATGTTAAAAGACAGAAAAAGATTTAATTATCTTTTGTGCTGTATCTTTCTCGAGTGCAGAGGTGTTTCAAAGATTTCAAGATCAGCTTTATTTTTTCAAACGAAACTGTACATTTTTTTTATACACCATTTAATGTATTTTTTAAATTTGCTACAAAAAAAGTATTACGATACTTGGGTCAAGAAAATATTAGTTTAAAAAATATTTTAACTTCTATTTCTCTTCCCTACGTCTTTGCTGGAGTGTTTGAAAACGTTTAAAACGTTAAAATGTCATTTTTTGATGCAAGTACCTTAATTCTTTTTTGTAGAGAATTAAAAGGTGCATCGAATGATGTATAAAAAAATATATAGTTACATTTAGAGAAGTAGAACCTTCTAAACTCCTGCATATTCGAAAAAGACAGATACACCAGCAGCAGTGAGGATGAGGTTAATTTTGTTTCTTAGAAACCAAATTCGTAATGTTATTTTTTGATCCTGGTACCTTAATACTTTTTTGTAGAAAACTAAAAAATGCGTCGACTGATGTATAAAAATATATATAGTTGCATTTAGAAAACTAGAGGCGATCTTGGAACTTTCAAAACGCCTGCATATCCGAGAAAGATAGATACATCACGCGATGCATCACTCGAAGTCATTTAATTTTTTATCTTTCAATATTTTTGCAACTTGACCCATTTGCGTCGGTCATCCTATATACTACCTTTTTCATAAATTTTATTTCATAATATATTGAAAAGAGAATTTTTTCCTTTCTCGCAAAATCTATTTAATTTTACGAATTTAAATATAAAGCTATTAATTTATATTAGGTACAACATAAAATTGGAGTAATTATTAAAATTCAACTTACATTCTACAAGAACATAGAATTAAAAATTAGATTTACCCATAAAACTTGAAATTACTTAAAAAGAAATATACTTTTGGTATTTGTCGCGGATCGCTAAGATTTTACTGCAATGGTTTCTTCAATTTGCAAATTTAAGTAATATGAAATGACGCAGGATGACTACGTTAGCAATTCTCTTTAGTTTGGTAAATTTTTCACTGAAAAGTTTTCCTACATAATACAATTCTAAATTCCATTTCGTTCAAAATGAATTTTAAAATTCATTTTAACCAGTCAGCTGTCTTTGACGACCATATCCGTCATGGAGAAATGGCAGTACTTTGTGTCACGACGACTATATCCGTCGTGCGTAAAATTTAGTTACCATTTCCTATTCACCCATCGTATTAACACTAGAACTACCGACGATTAAAGTATACTTATTTCTACCGAAGAAATCAAAATTTGAAAGTATATAAAATAATATGTGATGCAATTCGGACAAAAGTTTACCTACATTTTTAATAGAAAATCGCGGAAAATCTGCCCAAGGGCACCGTAGTTAATTTATAAAGATTCTGTAAAAAATTATTTACTTCGGTAGTTCTAGTGTTAATACGGCTGAAAACTTGAGGCCTAGGTTTTATGAGGAATCACTTTCTCTCTAACACACACCAAGACATTCTCTACCTACGATACATAGCGATTCAAAATTTTTTACCACCAGTAATATGTTCGAATCCAAGTAGGATTCCAGCGTGGAATCAAACGTAGAGCCATCAGCGATCGCGTTAAAAATAAAATCGTACCGTTTCCCGTTCTCGGAAACGCTGACAAAACGAACATTGACCGCTCCTCCCTTTTGTTCATGAGTTCGCGACAGAAGATTGCCGCGGTCGAGCAATGAATCGGAGCTGGTTCGCCTTCTGCGAACGCCTCGTTAAGATTGGAACAAATATATTCGCATATTTACACCATATCTGTGCAGGCGTCCGGATAAACCTATGGGTTTATCGAGGAACGACGAGAGGGGAAAAGATAGAGGCAACGTTCGATATCGAAGCTGCTGGCATTCGATATTTATCCAATTACCGTCGTATTCAACGGAAATCGTGAAATCGGATTTGCGTTTCCGGAGAACGGAGCGCGTCGCGGCGGAGAATTCGCACTCGCTTAAAATGCAAAGGGCCGTGATTCTATCTATTCACAGTCAAAACGTTTTGGTCGCGCGGATACGACCGATACTTGGTATTTATCCAATTATATCGCGATCAATAAGCGGTTCTCAAACGTTCCTGCTCCAAGATGTTTGCTGGTAACAATGCAATGTCTGTGCACGCGTCTTAGGACGTCACGTGTCCCACGAACTACATAGTAAGTTTCCATTCAACCTACTTATCGGCTAAATTATTCGTAACGCGGATTATTGTGCGGAATTATTTTATCACGGTGAAGAGCTTCACGTGTATCTTTATTAGTTCTTTAACCAGTTAACCCTCTATGGGACGGTGTGACTTAAAAGTTAAAATTTGGAATCGGTATGTATCGTAGGTTGAGAATGTTTTGGTGTGTGTTAGAGAGAGAAAGATTCCTCGTAAAACCTAGGCCTCAAGTTTTCAGCCGTATCAACACTAGAACTATCAAAGTGGTACAAATGAGCCATTCGTAATTTTTTACAGAATCTTATAAATTAACTACGGTGCCTTTGGGTAGATTTTCCGCGATTTTCTGTTAAAAATATAGATAAACTTTTGTCCGAATTGCATCACATATTATTTTATATACTTTCCACTTTGATCTCTTCGGTAGAAATAAGTATACTTCGATCGTCGGTAGTTCTAGTGTTAATACGATGGGACCTCGTTTCCAATCGGTTCGGCCTTTAGCCGGAAAATAATATGAAAGAGCCGAGGAAACGTAGTTTTAGTTTTTAAGTCAACCATTGTAAAAACACTTTAACCCTGTATGGGACCATGTGACTTAAAAGTTACAAACTGATGTATCTATATTTGAAAAATTTAATTTTGTTTAGTTAGCACTATTAAATTTGATTACCGTATTACTGTAGCGACACCGCGAATCTACAGTAATTATTAGTTAAAACATTTTCAAATCAACGTGAAAAACTGTAATCGATCGTAATTTTTTCTCCAATAAGTAGACAAAATTCGGGCTATAGAGGGTTAAGTGTGTTTGACGACTATATGCAATACAAATGTCACTAAAGTCTGTAAGTGTCGAACCTTATAGAACTGTTTTTTTATTTGAAAAGTTCTTTATATTTTGCTTATTTAATTTCTAACCTATGGATTGAATAATGACGTTCTTCTACCATGGTTAATTCAAGCAGTATTCTTTTATAAATCGTGTATTTAATTTTAACACACTATTTGCAAATTTTTATTAACAGAAAATTACAATTTACAATGTGTCGATTCCTTAAGAAAATAGTAAATATTACTTTCAGTAACTAAATTGTCATTAATGTACATATTTCAGTAACATTTATGTACTGAAATCAATAGAAATTGACCAAGTTGTCAAATTTACCAGTGTCCGGATACTTATGAGTCATAGTGTATATTAAAATACTGCTTTCTTATAACAACTTCAGTTCATTTTATTTTAAATTACTAGATTTTTATTAAGAGATTGTTCTGTTTATATTTTATATATAAGTTTCATTTTAAATATATATTTTCCGCACAAATGCTTGTTAAACTTAAAATGAAAATCCGAAATCCATCAAACTGACGTGTTCCGTAAATCTAGTATTAAATAATATTTTCCTAGACCTAAAATAATTACAGAGTAACCCTTTTCACCAGAAAATCCAGTTTAGTTGTTTTTTACTTTAATAGCTTCATTCATTATTCAGAATAATCGTATTTAATCAGTTATTTAGTATACATGAGAGACTCGACGTTGCGTGATTATAGTTACGTTTAGTGTACAGCGAGTACTCGACGTTGGATGACTATAGCCAACTGTACTGTACAGCGAGTACTCGACGTTAGGTAACTATGGGCATCTTTAGCATATAACGAAAGGGTTAATGATGGAATAATGTTGATTTTCGAATAGCGAGCAATTAACGCTGCGCTCTAAATTAAAAGAGCGCTTATATTTTCAGCTGGATTTTTAAGCTCTGTTTTTAGTTGCTTTAATGCTTGTTATTTTTTTACGGAAATTTTCTAATGCAACTTCGTTCGCTTGTACAATTTTTAGTAAAAGGAGATATTTTTCTAAATTGGAGTCGCTACACGATATACGAAAAACTACGAAGTAACTATTTAATATCTAAATTAGTTACAAACGTTAATAAATAGCTTTAGATTGGAAATCAACAAAGTAATAATTAAAATCACATATTCCATAAGAATAATATGTTATCGTAAAGTATTTAATTTTTTTTTTTTTTGTATGTTTAACCCTTTGCCTTATAACCACGCGTCACACTCGTGGCATTGATTCTGATTAAAATACAATAAAAAGACAGAATGTTTGTGATAAAGTTCAATTTCAACTTTAACTGTAATTTAAATTTACAAGATTGAAAACTAGCAAATACAAAATACCGTTTCTGGTTAAAATACAATAAAAAGACACAATATTTATGATAAAGTTCAATTTCAACTTTAAGTGTAATTTAAATTTACAAGATTGAAAATTAGCAAATACAAAACACATGTAATATTTCAATACTTTGCGTTTGACAGAGTGTCAAAGACGTGAATAACTATTGCTAATATCCATGAAGATTGAAGAAATGGTAAGCCAAGTTGTTAAGGTCGCATCAACTATTTGGTTATTCGCGACCACGGTTGCTAATTTTATATTTCGAATCTTTTTTTATTAGCCGAACATGGGTGAAATTTGCGCTTCCAGTTATACGCATATGTAAATTATTCTCCAGAAACATTTTCACGCGTATCTCTGTTTAACCAACTCGTACGAGTCAATCAGTTGATTTCACATATTTCCTGGTTGTTGCTTGCAGATATACGAAGACAGTAGTGGACTCGAGTCTGATGGCACAGAGGTACAACCCTGAGTTCACTATAACGACAGTGTCACCGACGACAGCTTCCTACGGCAACACGAACACCAGCGTGCTCATTGACCAATTGAGGCACATTAATCAGGTGAGTCCACGTCCAACCGTAATTTGTTCCTCAGCTCAGCCTTGGCTGGTCGTGTTTCCGATTGAATTGTGTCTCTCGTTCGCATCCTGTTTTCGACTTGCGCTTCAATAGACAGTTAGAGAAGATGAGAATTGCTGCTATCGGTTGTTCAAAATGCTCCGACGTCAGTTATAATTTAAATTATTAGATTATCCCATACGTAATGTCGTTTCCCGATACTACTATTTATTACGAAATATTAAAATATTTATTTTTAATCATCGATATATCGACCATTACTTTTCACGATCTTTTTCCATCTGTTAACTCTTTGAGGTACGGTGGGATTAAAAGTGTCCCACCTTTTTGATGTATTTCACGGCATGGTGGGACACTTTTAGTCCCACCTCGAAATCTTGCAGTAGCTGCATGTGCACAGGTTTATATTTCGCGTTATTTATGTAAAGCAGTTGGTAATGTATTCAAACAATGTTACAAATGTATTCCTTGTGTTGGCAACATTATCTATAGTAGTTATTAGTTAAAACATTTTCAAATCAAAGTGAAAAACTC
The DNA here is from genome assembly GCA_019453375.1 of Ctenoplectra terminalis. NCBI lineage: Eukaryota > Metazoa > Arthropoda > Insecta > Hymenoptera > Apidae > Ctenoplectra > Ctenoplectra terminalis. The sequence goes on along the minus strand of SMSQ01019096.1, from coordinate 7,681 downwards.
TAATCAATCGTAATTTTAATTTGATTCTTTATTTTAAAAAAAAATGTTGGATGTTTTAAATTTTTTTTAAAGTCGTCTTTGCTGCGTATGATTAAAATTGGAAACTCGTACCACGTTCTTCACAACCAATTACTACTTATTCCATTTATTATAACATTTTTTTAATCGACAACGAAAATTTTACAATAATGGGCGCTTAAAATAAGCATCGAAGAAGATTTTTAGGTAAAAGCATCCGAAATTTTTTGAACAAGGAATCCAGAAACTACTTGATAGATAAGAAAAAATCATAGAAAACAATGGTCAGTACAGTCGTGACTAAAAATGAATGCAAATACTAATATATTATAGTGAAAATTATTATATTATTTACATTATTTATGGGATGACCTGATAGATCGAAGCACTTGAAATTGCTGATTTAAATGTTAGGAATTATAATACATTAGGAATTATAATATTCCAAATTCAAATGCAGAAAAACTCATAAATGATTTACCGTTATGAAACTAAATTATGTTTCTCTGACTTCCTACTATACAAAAAGAAAAAAAGAAAAATTTAAATATTGAATTATATTTAATTAAATAAAATTCATATTACATAGGAATTATAATATTCCAAATTCAAATGCAGAAGAACTCATAAATGATTGACCGTTATGAAAATAAATTATGTTTCTCTGACTTCCTACTATACAAAAAGAAAAAAAGAAAAATTTAAATATTGAATTATATTTAATTAAATAAAATTCATATTACATAGGAATTATAATATTCCAAATTCAAATGCAGAAGAACTCATAAATGATTGACCGTTATGAAACTAAATTATGTTTCCCTAACTTCCTACGAAAAAAAGAAGAAAAATGTAAATATTGAATTATATTTAATTAAATAAAATTCATATTACATAGGAATTATAATATTCCAAATTCAAATGCAGAAGAACTCATAAATGATTGACCGTTATGAAACTAAATTATGTTTCCCTAACTTTCTACTATACAAAGAAGAAAAATATGAAAAATTTCAAGGCGTGCGCCCGTTGCGCCTCCCCTTAAATCCGCCACTGGCCGCACTTAAAGGGTTAAAATCGTAAAAGTAAAAATGTTAAACGCAATGACCAGTAGGTACAAGAGTTTCTCAAGAACCGGTTGGCGAACCAATTTTGTTAATTCTTCTTCAAGATATCTTTATACGCCGCAATGATAGAATACCAGTCTCGCGGTTGTAATTACGAACCAAACAGGGTATTTCTCTGCACTTTAGCTTCGAGTAATCTTGTTCGTGATTATTAGTTAAACGCGAAAATCGCTTTAAGCAAATGCGGATGGCAGCGTTTAATCCTTCGTAATCCAAATGTACCTTTCGGGCACAGACAACGTCAAGCATTGCGGTTCAAGTATGCTTCTGAGACACATGCAAGTTTAAGCTAACATTACTTGCAGATTATGTTACCTTGCGTACATTTTCTAACTTGCCTCGGGGTATAAGAAACTGTACGCTTCAGTGGTATCCAAGTGATTGTTCAGTATATTCCCTATCGTAATTTTTTCGTTGTATCCCGCACCAATGTCTACTTAAAATAATATTGAGTCGTTTGAAAAATTGTTGCAGAGTCCTCTGCGTAACCTGTTTTCATAAATCAATTGTGTTTTTTTTTTTTTATAAAAATAGCATTAATGAGTTAATACATAGAGCGAGTCAATAAATATTAGGTTGCTATAAAAGTTCTGTCTGCTAGAAAATATACTGAAAAATTTGGTTCTTAACATATTGAGGACGGGTGACGAGATTTCTCGTGTTTTGTATTTCAGATCTTGAAAAGGTGAGAATAGGAAACGACGATATATGAAAGGTTACTTTTAAAAAGTTATCCGTTCGGTTGGAATTTTAAATTAAGAGCTATGTTTAGAATACAATTTATTCTCGAAAGTGTATAACCAAGAATTTATTCGGTCGTAGCTTTATTCTCTAGTAAGTTTTACAGAAACAAGGTCCCGTCGTCAATGTGTTAAAAACGCGTTACATTGGGTTGTCCGGAAAGTCCGTGCCGATTTTTAACACGTTCTACCCGGCGATTATTTCTCGGTGATTATATGAACGACGAGCAAGAAATGTCAAGTTGTTCGTTCATCTGGCGGCACTTGTTTGCTTCAGTATTTTTGCCGTTATCAGTGGCTGTCAGCAGAGTCTCAGTGATTGTGTGAATTCGTCGGAAAGTGCTTGCAAATTTTTTAATAAATAAAATACTTACGCTTACTTTTCGTAATTTATTCTATAATTTCTGAATACAATTACCTGTGGACCACCGGTGCTCCACGCCGCCAGATGAATACAATGCCCGTGGACCACCGGTGGTCCGCGTCGGGTAGAACGTGTTAAGGAAAATTCAAACACAACACATTTAACCCTTTTCGGACGTATTCAATTTGGACGTGGGTGTCGTACCGGTCGGAATTAATTTGCGGAAAAAGATTACATATCACTCAGTGATACGTAACATGCAAGATTATGAAGGATAAGTGACATTTAATTATGAATAGGTCGCATGAGTTGGTGAATAGGTCCATCAGGTATTTATATAAGTGCAGATAAATTGTAAATTGATGCATGGATGAATACTGTATATGATTAGTACGGTTTCGTATTGTGGTGGCTGAGAGCAGACATACGATTGGAACGGTAAAAAGGCTCTGGTGGCTGAGAGTAGACATGCGTCCGAAAAGGGTTAAATTTCCTTGCACATTTATTAAATTATATATTAGGTTGGGGAAAAAGAAATCCATTATTTTTTCGTTAGATGGCTGTAGTGATCGATATTTCGTAAAGTATCGATCAAACAATTTCAGATTTATGCTCGTTGTCAAGGTGACATTTCGCACTTAACAAATTCTTTTGCTGTTTTTCGTTTGGTCCATTCAGTTGTGAGTTACAAGGTGTTAAAAATGGAAGTGAACAAAGAGAAAATTCGGTACGTTTTACAATTTTTCTTTGATAAAGGCGAAAATGCAAGCCAGACGGCTGAAATTGTGAATGGTGTTTATGGTCCCGATACTGTAACAGCTAATTACGTGCGATTTTGGTTTCGTCGATTCCGTTCGGGTATTTTTGATGTTAAAGACGCACCTCGCACAGGGAGGCCCTTTGTCAAAAATGTGGATAAAATAACAGAGATAATCGAAGTTGACCGTCAGGTTAGTAGTCGTAGCATCGCCCAGGAGCTGAAGATCGACCATAAAACAGTTTTAAATCATTTCACGTAAAAATAATGGATTTCTTTTTCCCCAACCTATTATGTTCCATTTTCTTCTACAACCTTTCTCCGTCTCTCGCGCAACTTGAATATCCCATCCTTCCAAAGCTTCTTAGGTTTCTCGGCGAAAAACTTTTCCATATTTAACGCTAGAACTACAGTGCCAGTTAAAATGACTTGTTCGTAATTTGTCATAGAAATTTTATAAATTTGCAGTAGCGCGTTTTCAGGGATTTTCTATAATTTTTTAAACGAAACATGCGCAAAGAATTATTACCCCTAATATAAGTATTTTTTCAAATACTTATCGTTTCGATTTCCTTGCTACAAATAAGTCTATTTTAATCGTCGGTAGTTCTACCGTTAATAGCGTATAAAACTAACGAAAATGAATGTATCCTAACTAAACTTTTGTCTAAAAATGTCTGAAGTGTCACTCTTTAGAATATGTACGCGTGTCATTTGTTTTCAATCATTCCGACATATTCAGACCCGTTCTAATGGTTGGTACCTACCGAAAATCGGCACTAACTTTCCGGACAACCCAATACTTTGACCCTTCGTTGCATCGTGTTGCAAGTATGCAACTTACTATTTATGTTAAATTCTTTGTGTTGTAATTAATATTTAAATATGTAATGCAATTCAGACAAAAGTTTATCTACATTTTTAATAGAAAAGCGGAAATTGAATTTTTGATGAATTGAATTTTAATTGAATAGCGGAAAATCTGGCCAAAGGCACCGTAGTTAATTTATAAAGATTCTATAAAAAATTACGAATGGGTCATTTTGACCACTTTGGTAGTTCTAGTGTTAACCAATTTCAAATCGGAAGTAAATAAATGTACGCGATAAAAACCAACAAGCAACACGATGTTATATCATTCTGTTTAATTGAAAACATACGTAATAGATCTAATAGACTTGATAGACTTGATACACTTAATAGAGCAAGAGGCAATATCAATTAACTAAATGATATTTTATTAGATGGTCATTTTCTAACCCTTAGCGGACCAAAGTGTTCCAACCTAATCAACGTTATTTACAAAAAGTCTATGGTTTTTTCTACTATTGTTTACTTTAATATAACAATTAGAAATATGCAAAAACTCAAAAATATGTGGTTAAATTATATAATAATATAATATAATAATAAATAGTATAATAATTTAGTATAATAATAATAATAATACAATAATACAATAATATAGTATAATAATAATAATAAATAATACAATAATATAGTATAATAATAATAAATAATATAATAATACAATATAATAATAATAAAATAATATAATAATATAAAATATAATATTCCTCGTACAAGTAACTGCTGTTTCCTTCTTTTAATCTTTAATTTGATCCTTTACATGTAATACCAATCGCCACTTAACATTTTCAAGGGACTCGTTAGTGAAAACTTCTAATCTAAGTTCAAAAGCACCATCGGGGACGATTGTAGCATCAACCGCGATCGAAAGTAACGATACACTAGCTGATGCAACCAAAACAGTGATTACACTCAAAATCGAGCACTCTTTAACCCTCTACAGTGCTATGCGACTTAAGAGAATCACATTTGATAGTTTTATTTATTTATTACTGCAATGTTAAATTTTATTACCATACTACCCAACTATTGGTGAAAAAATTGAAAGAGTTGTTGTATCAAACTATGAAACCATGATCGATTGTAATTATATTTCGATTATAAAACGATATTGCGGTTGTAGAGGGTTAAAATAGAATAACTTTTTTGCGAATGGACCAAACGACTTAAGTTTTTTTTTTTTTTTTTTAATTAGAAGGATTAGTTTTCCAGATTATGTGTAAACAAAAATTTGAATAAAATGCAATTGGTCGAAATCGCCAAGAAAATGGCACGGGGTCGCTTCTTACAATTTTTTCTACCCGAGTATGTAATAAAAAATGAAAAAATACTTTCTACGTGTGTCAAATATGCTCCTGTTGAAAATTTCACTAAAATCAGATAACATCGTTGTTTCGTTGAGCATATTTAATTCATGTGTATTTAACTTGTCTTTGTATAAACTGTTACAATTTAGTTTACCTAACGACGGTTGTAACACTTTCTCTAATTTCTGTTTTTTGTTAATAACTTAGTCATTACTTGTTATACAGCGAAACTATTATGACTCAATAATGTCAAATAGGTACATCAGATTTTGACGAAAAAATTTTTATTCTAAATCTAACAGTTTTTGTGCAATTTAAGTCCAAAGACTAATCGTTACTTTCGACCTCGGTCTCCCCTATTTAAATTTTATTACAAACATTTTCCATTAATTCCATTGTTTACGGCATAGCTCGCTATATCTTTCGCGGGGCTACATTGTTCTGCATCGTTAATGTCTTTCTACGATCCAAAGTTTTCAAAGTCATGACAGATTTTACCAGCGCAATTCATTTATCAATGTACACCTCACGTGCGAGCATTCCATAGAATTATAAAATATAGTCTAACCTTTGTTGCTCGTATAGCGATAGAAGTACATTGAGTCAAAGTTGATATTTTATTGTTCAGATATATGAAGTATGATCAAATTTTATATTCCAATCATCCTTTATTATTGATAACAGCAAACATAAAATTTTTCAGAAAATTTTATGAAAAGAATAAGAAATAATTCTTTGTGTTAATTTCTTTTCTCTACTTTTGTGATTAATTTTTATCTGTACCGTAATCACTGGTAACTATTTTGATTTTATTTATTACTCATTTATATTAAGCAGTTCCGAAAGTTTTTTTTCAATATCTTCTCGCAGTGGTTTCGTCTTGTAGTATTTATATAAACATGCAGTTTTATTTATTAATCTTTTGCGATCGGCAGATTTCGCTTTTGAGAGTACCAGTAGGTCGGAGCAAATCTATCGTTTCGCAATTACTTTTCCGTACAGGATTTAAAGTCAATATATGGATATTAAAACACAAAATCGACCGAAACATTTGAATCACGAGGCATAGGAGACGATAGTGTTTTGTCATTTTTGCGATTTTCGAAGGTTCCCGCTGCGGGGTAATTGACTTCTACGACTATTTAACACGTTGACTGCCACGTCACCCATATTCGGGTGATTGTAAAGTTTCTGATCAGGCCGCATCACCCGTATTGGGGTGACGCTTATTTGACTACTTGCCAAGGATATTCGTATGTGTTTAAAAAGATACTTCCCTGAGGAAGTAACAAAACTATTGAATATTAATTAATATAAACTGAGTTAATTATATAATAAGTAAACTAAATTAATTAATATAACGAAGAATACGCTTCGTACAGCGGTACGCGTGGCCTGAAGAAGATTTTACTGTAACTGTAGTTACACTTTTAATGTACTGTAGTTACACTTTTAATGTAACTGACTGCCCGTGGCAGTCAACGTGTTAAAAATGTCCCCGCTTCGGGGACACCGACCGCAAAGGGTTAAACGAGAGGTGGAGAAATTTAGTATACAAATTAATAATATATTGTAAAACATAAAATATTATGCATCCAGAACTTATTAACACTAGAACTACCGTACCAGTCAAAATGACATGTTCGTAATTTCTCATAGAAATTTTATAAACTTACAGTGGCGCATTTTTAGAGATTTTCTATAATTTTTTGCAAAAAATATGCACAAAGAATTATTACCCTCGTTATAACAATTTTTTCGATAAATCGGTCCGCTGGCACTGAAAGGGTTAAAAACTTTTATATTTTCAGAATTTAAAACAAAATAATTTAATTTTTAAAATTTTCCTCAGTTGTAGCTTCCATTGAATTAAACACGTATTTCGTTTCACTCGTAATCACTATCATCCCCATCCATCTTCCTTAAAGCGTCGCGTTAAACGTGTGTCGTTTCATTTGTATTCGCACTTGTCTCGAAATTAAATACAAAGCGGTAAACACCCTCGTGAGCGAATAAGCAGCCGCTTTGACGGTCGTGTGCATGTACAGCCAGCGGAGAGTCATAAATTACCTTCTAATCTCGAATTATTCATATGAGCCGCGAGGTGTGCAACCGGTGTGTGTCTGGCGTGTGGAAGTCATAGACAGACGCAAGGTGCAAAAGATCCAACTGGAAGGCGCGTGGGTGAAATTGGTTCCACGAGTCGGTTCCGATTGTCTGTGATTGGCGAACAGGTGCGACCGGCAGGTATCTGATACGTAGGAAATCGAGAACGCTGACATCTATTCTCTCTCGTGAATGCATCGCGGTCGAGTGGGTTGAACGGGGAATTTTATGCGTCTGATTGAGACGCTCGGTATTTCGTTTGAATGATTGATAACGAATAGCGATGTTAATTGCGATAGATACAGTGGGTGATCAAATTATTACGATCGGTCGAAGGTGTTACGTATTTCATATTTTTGGTAATATTGGATTGATGCATAATTATCAGACGT
>SMSQ01019095.1:0-41375 GCA_019453375.1 Ctenoplectra terminalis | reverse complement strand
TTAAATTTTTTGATTGTGGTATTTTCTACTCGCTAAATATTTAGAAATAAAAGAGATAGTATTATGTAAATTTCGGAATAATTTTTTTTAAATACTTGAATACTTGAGTTTAAAATTGATATATTGAAATTTAGAGTTTGAAACATCTGCGCTGCAAATATAGATAGTCTTTAGAATCGCGTAACGAAGGAAAAAGAGTAAAAGAGAGAGAAAAAAAATTGGTACCATTTATTGTGCGCGAATACCTTAACGACAGCTGAAAAAAAAAGAAAACAAAAAATGGTTAGCCTTGAAAGAGAAATTTATGACGAACGTTAGGTGCTAGAGGTGTCTTCATAATTTATACGGCAAATATATGGTGGAAATAAATTTTTTTCGCTGATCTCGATCACTTGTAAACGTCAAATTTCTACATTTTCTCCTCGAGTCGGTGATTCACGTGGCGTTAAATTCCTGTGTTAAGTTTCATCCGTTGATTTATATTTTTGGGTAGGAAGAAGAATTGGGTCGATGAACTGTTGTTGCTATTTTATATTGGATATAGTGAATGTTACAGTGTCTATTGTTGGTCCATCATACGTGCCTTAATTTTCTCTGATGAGTAATAATTTATATTTTAGTTAGAGCTGTTATTTAAATCGTTTTTTGAACAGGTCCAACCTTCATTCTTTTTTAATATTCTGTATAAGAATATAAATATTCAGGAAAAATTAATCTTAAAAATGAAATTAGTACCTATACCGTACAATTGAACCATTAATTAATGTTCCAATTTATATAAAAGGAAATAATTATTTCCAATTAATCTTCGTACGCTCTTCAGGTGGAAATTCACCCATTTTGTGTTTCTAGATATGTGAAATATTTGATTTATTTTCAATTATATCACAATTTGATATGTTTGTTTAAAATCTGAAGTTATGAATAAATAGCAAGTTGTTGGAATTTTTTCTAAGATAATAACATAGTAAATAAATATTTATCATCGTTTTGTGTAACAGTTTCTAAAGAGCATATGAAGTTTAATTTTCTGTGTAGGGTAGACCGAAGCGAATCGGATAATTTTCTTTGGATAGTGATTGAGAAACTTAACTTATTATTATAAATTCGTGATTAATACCCATTTAGTTCGCACATTGATAATAACAAATTTCTTTAAACTCAAAAGTCTTTCCTCTGACTAAATTCTTATTTTTATCCGATTCTCTTTTGTCATCCCTACTCGCTTTGAAATTCATATACAGAATTGTAGAATGATAAAAACAAAATTATTTAAATCTACAGTATCAAAGAATTGAGATTAACGTACTTAGAGTATAAAATGGTTTAATCCCTTGTCTTGCCATTTCTTTTAATATTCATATACGTTAGTAATAGTTTTGTCAAATGCAAAAATATTAAAATATTATACCTAATTTATATTTACTAATTCTCAATCTTATAGATTGTAAGCCAAAGAATTAAATCTATCTAAAAATTTGCTTAAAAAGATTAAATATTATTAAAAATATTCTATCTAAAAACTTGCTTAAAAAAGATTACACGTTATTACAAATATTCTATCTAAGAATTTGCTTAAAAACATTAAACATTATTAAAAATAATAGAGAACCACAATCTGCGCCACGAGTGCGACTCGTAATTGCAAGCCAAAGAATTAAACCTATCAAAAAACTTGCTTAAAAACTACATCCTTCGATCCAATTATTTTCTTCTTTCCTCTAACAATTCGCGTACGAAGTAACCGCAATCTTCCTTAAATATCCACCGCTATTCCTAACACCGGCCAACTTCGACGCATCTATGCAAACGTACGCCATGCTGGAACACGCAAAATGGCCTAAGCTAACCCAGCAGGCGCCTCTGGTTTATACATTATTTCAGTAACTCTAAGTTCGCGGTTGTTATTAACGGTCTCGTAAAAAGCTCATGATTTATGGATCCCGTCGTCGGAAGCGTGTTTCGAGAGCGTGAACGTTTCCCCCCCAAGTAATTCTCGCGATGTTCGACACGACGAAAACAATGAACGTATACGTATCAAGGGAGCTCGGATAAACTGGAGGCACGAGCAACTGATCAGTGCCTGTGTTTCATTCGCTACCGTGGCTCCGATCTCTCGTAACAATTCGTTTTAATAGACTCGACGATCAAGTTTGCTCTTCAAGGGCATTTATTAGATCCCTGCCGCACGTGTTCCCTCTACTCGTCGTTCTTTTTATCTTCTACGTTTTCATTAATCTCCGCGTCCATTTGTGTATACGTATTTTTACGTCGTTTCGAGACTGTTCGACCATTCGACGAATGTATCGAACGAATTTATGTGTCTGGCAATAAGGCGTTAGCTTTTTCGAGTGGTAGACCGATGTACTGGAGTTGAGTTAGAGTTTATACAGTTGGTCACAAAAGTATTCGGTATCTTAGGTATTAACACTTAACCGGCTGGATCTTTCGGAGCAAAATTTAAGTGTATGGAAAAATGATGCGTATTTTATAAGCTGTATTATTTGTAGGAAGATTAGTGTGTTTCTCGTAAAAGACATTGTTTTTGAACAAAATTTTCGGGGAATGTGAAGAAACCATGTTGTGGAAAAAAAATTTTCCATAAATCAAATTTTTCATAAAACAAATTTGGGTAGGAATAAGTTTATATTTCGTATAATAATTAATGTATCGAAATTAATTTTTTTTTCCATAAATAAATGAAATATGGAAGGAAAATTTTCCATAAATAAATGAAATATGGAAGAAAAATTTTCCATAAATAAATGAAATATGGAAAAAAAAATTTCCATAAATAAATGAAATATGGAAAAAAAATTTTCCATAAATCAAATTTTCCATAAAACAAATTAGGTTAGGAATAAGTTTACATTTCGTATAATAATTAATGTATCGAAATTAATTTTTTTTCCATAACTAAATGAAATATGGAAAAAAAAATTTCTATAAATAAATGAAATATGGAAAAAAAATTTTCTATAAATAAATGAAATATGGAAGGAAAATTTTCCATAAATAAATGAAATATGGAAAAAAAAATTTCTATAAATAAATGAAATATGGAAAAAAAATTTTCCATAAATAAATGAAACATAGAATAAATTTTCCATAAATAAATTAAATATGGAAAGAAAATTTTCCATAAATAAATGAAATATAGAAAAATAATTTCCTTATTATAGTTAAGTGTTAAATCTACTTTCTTTATGGTCTCATCTTCACGAGTTTGTACGAAATTATATTTTGTATCTTTTTACTTTCTTTCTGTCATTATAAATTTATAGAATTTATATAAGAAATTGCAAACCAAATATTTTAACCACCTCGATAGTTCTAGCGTTAATAGTCGTGTTATCGATAATTTAATTTATGATATAAAATATTTGACGACATGTTCGAGTGTCTTTCGTATTACAGTGTTAAAAATATAAATATAATAATATTAACACTAGTATTCATATTAAAAATAAAAAAAGTTGCTTTTCCTTTTATTGGTATTAAAATAGCATAAATATCTTGCGTCCTGAAATATTAACAGTCTCATAAATTACTCATTCTATAATTAAGTTTAAATTATTAAAAATATTCAAGGTAAAAAACAAAGATGATTGCAGTTATTATCTTTATAAGATGACTGTTCACAATATTAGATATGTAAGAAGAAAAAAAAATGAAGAAGTACAGACTTTTAACATAGTAAATAGAACAAGGGAATTAATTATCTAGTCGGTCGGTAATTACAGGAGAAAAAAAAAAATTATCAACGGTATAATTACAAATGATTAAAACAAAGATATTTATCAATTAATTAAACATTCAATCACTCGTCCGCTGTAAATTTATGCAATCCCTTTTTTCCTTGTTACCTACACAATCTTCTACAATACAACTGTCTGATTAACTTCTTAGTATTTTAATATAGTTATCAAAGCAAGAGATAATTTAATGTAGATGATAATCGCGATTATCATAAATGAATTATTAAAATGTTTGTTTCTCTTATGTTGGAGCGATATAATTGCAGAGAAATCATTGAATACAAATAAGCAGCAAAGTAAGACCTATGTTTTTGATGACTGTGAAGAATTTAATTATGCACAGTACGCACTGCAGATCGTAATACAATTAACATACTCTTTTAATCGTGTATTATTATATTGCGAGTTTCTGTTAAATTGAATATCATTTTACTATTTATCGAGGAAAAATTCCTTTTCCAAGGAAGCAAGAAAATTTTTCTGAAATTTGTTACGTACCGAAATCACGTCTTACCGAATAGAAATAATTAACTATACACTGAAATAAATAAACGTTATTTAATCAAAAAAGTCCTTGCAAGATCAACATTTACAGAAAATAAAAATACACAGAATAACGAGCAAAAATATACGAATAAATCCAATAAATAATATTGATTATCAAATTCACAAATATAGCAAAGCAAAAATATACAAATAAATCCGAAACATAATATTCATTATCAAATTCACAAATATAGCAAAGCAAAAATATACGAATAAATCCAAAACATAATATTCATTATCAAATTCACAAATATAGCAAAGCAAAAATATACAAATAAATCCGAAACATAATATTCATTATCAAATTCACAAATATAGCAAAGCAAAAATATACGAATAAATCCGAAACATAATATTCATTATCAAATTCACAAATATAGCAAAGCAAAAATATACAAATAAATCCAAAGATAATATTCATTATCAAATTCACAAATATAGCAAAGCAAAAATATACAAACAAATCCAAAACATAATATTCATTATCAAATTTGCTAAATAAAACGATTACCTATTTACCTTCTAATTTCTAGATTACATTCATAAGAACACAACCTTAAATAAAAATCCACAAACCGTCTACGACCCAACCCAATAAATAACCACCAAAATCAGCGTTCCGTTAACCACAACCAGGACTCAAAACTTCCAACCCTCTCTTCTCTCGATTCGACTTACTTAACCAACACACATTCCGCCGAACCTTCTCCACCAGCACCAGCCATCAAAACACCATCAAACTCGACAAAACTCTCGAGTCCAGCCCACTCCTCGCAGCCAGGTTAAACTTTCACCCGTTTCAACGGCTCGGTCGGCGAGGAACAAGTTATCCCTTTACACGAAAAAGAAAGAGAGAGAGAGAGAAAAAAGGAAAAAAGAAAAAAAAAAGGAGCGCAACAAAAGGCCACGGGTCCCAAACAGCCTGAAAAACACGCGACGGCAAGGTTTAAAGGGTTAAAAATACGCGTCGGTTCGTGATTCAGCTGAGCCACGACACAATGGGCCCCGTTCCTCGAGCTTCGGTGGCTCGTGCGTCGCCTTTGTTTATTTTCGTGCACATGCACCTTGCTGACCCTGTTACCTTGACCGTGGTGCACCTGAATTCCCCTCGATGACTCCATTGGCGTAACGTAAACCCTGTCGATTCTCGGGGAAAAGATAGTTTTCACCGTTTGGTCGATGGAATCCAAGATGGCCGCCGGTCGGCCTTAGTCACGTTGGAATTAAAAAATATTTATATCGAAGTCTCTCGTTGGATCTTTGTCGGCTGACCGGGCTCAAGGTAGACACGAAATTAAAGGAGGAACATGTATTGCACGGTAATCGACTCGAACCGGACCTAAGTGACGCACGAGCAGAGTTTCCTCGCTGATCTTTCGGTGGAACAGCGAGAAAAAAATTGGGATAAATTGTTGGTATCGGGATAACGACTCGAGAGTATTATTGGGGTTGTGTCTCGTTATCATTTTGGCGTTGAAAGGTTTTGTTTTTTTGAGTCTTTTGGTATCGATCGTGGTGATTTTGTCGCGGTAATGTGATTCAGGTTGATTTGGGAATTATACAACGTAGGATTGGTTACAAATGTATTTGGTTAGATGTTAACCCTTTGCGGTCTTGTGTCGAGCCAGACTCGATACTTTTATTTTGTTCCGTTATTTTTATTTCTGGGATATGAAAGATATTCTTTTGTATTAAAATTTTATTTAATGAAGAGTTTTCTATCCAGATATCTTATTGGTTATGAAAATATGAAAATTCAGCCAAATTATTGACAGTTTTTTTAATTAGAATGTTGAAGATGAATTAGTTGGGCTAAAGCGTGGAATGTAGCTCGGACCGCAAAGGGTTAATGTTACTTGTTTAGAACGTAATTCTTTTTTCTTTTTTTTTTTGTCGTGCGTGTCTTGTTTTATTTAAAAAGTGTTGCAGTGATATGTTTATTGAGAGATAAGGTCTTAAATGTTTGAGAGAAACAGATTTTAATTGCAAACCTGTAATTGTATACAGAATTCGCTTAACACCTTGAATTACAATTTCTTCGATCTTCATACGTATTAACGATAGTTATTCACGTCTTTGACACTCTGTCAAACGCACAGTATCGAAATATTACACGTATTTTGTATTTGCTAATTTTTAATATTGTAAAGTTAAATTACAGTTAAAGCTAAAATTGAACTTTATCATAAATATTGTGTGTTTTTGTTGTATTTTATCCAGAAATGGTTATAGGGCAAAGGGTTAATATGTAAGATGGTCAGATATTTGGCGACCAATTGAATTTTTTTTAAAACATTTGAAGACCAACTATATTTTTTTTTAGAACATTTGGAGGTCTGCATTTTTTTTTACAACATTTGAAGACCAACTATATTTTTTCTTAGAACATTTGAAGACATTAACCCTCTATAATCAGAATTTTCTCTGCTTATCGGAGAAAAAATTAAGATCGATCACAGTTTTTCACGTTGATTCAAAAATTTTTAAACTAACAATTGCTACAGAAGGATTATGGTATCGTTACACTAATAAAGTAATCAAATTTACCAATACACTGATAACTAACAAAAATAAATTTTTCTCAAATATAGACACATTAGCTTGTAACTTTAAAATCACACAAACCATAGATTCTTAAAAATTGCAAATTAGGGTATCTAGTTTGTTAAAAAATGAATTTACAAATTACCTTTCGCTAATTCCTCGAATAAATCTCATTCCTTTAACTTTTTTCACTTTCCCAAACCACAAAAAAAAAACCAAAAAATATAAAACGATCCGAAACAGAAGAACAAATAAAAAAGTAATCACCCAGTGTGCCAACGAGTAAAAAAATCTCACAACAAGGAAATGAAAAATTTCCTTCCCAGTACTGCGTCTTATAGCTTCATCAAGGTTCGTGTATCACAAAAATAGTAACAGTCGATGCTCGGACGAGTCTATGTCGAAGATTAAAGTGACCGTGATGCGATAAACCGTGGTCACATGCAAGATCATTAACGACAAAGTCATCAGCGGCTAGCCACGATATTTATGGCTTTTTAAACGCTGTATCAACGCCGCTCGCCAGAGAACAGAGGTAATAAAAACGGGTATTTTAGTTGCACGGCATTCGAAGGACCGTTGTTTGATCGGGTGATTCGTTACGGTGGAAATTTATAGTTCACTACTGCCGAACTGAAAATTCGGTCCGCAAAATTCCTCGGGTTTAACGACGCTGATTCCTCCTCCACAATACGATCGGTATTTTTACTACGTCCTTGTCTTTCTTTTTTTCCTACCGAGTCAATGGACACGGCGCGAAAGAACTCGTTAATTTAAACAGGTTAATAATCGTTTGGAACCTTTGGTCGATTGAAGCTATCCTGTTGGTCGTAGTTCCTTGTAAAATGAATAATTGATTTCTCAGTCTTGTTGTTTCGTCGTAGCTGATAGCTTCTTCCTTCTGTGACAAAGTTGAGAAATAGAACAGATATATATATATATATTAGCATAAGTATTTGACCATCTTCAGTTTATCTAAAATGTAGAAAATTAATTTTAAATAAGTCATCTTAATGTAATTTTTATTTAACGGGGATTAATTGGACCGTTTTACGGGTATATTGAACTGTGCTTTTTTTTGTAATAACATTAGTTCATTTTATTTGAAATTAATTGGTTTTTATTCGCACAGATTTAGTTGGTACGTTTCTTGCATTTAACACGTTAACCCATTGACTGCCAGGCGTATTTAGAACGTCTTGCCCTGGGTGCCGTGGTTTTATTTTAAAGAATACATGAAATTTTACAAAATATAATAATATTAAGTTACTCGTATAATATTGTAATGGCATTTACAGTAATTTTTATTGAAAACTGTTGAATTTGGCGGTAATTAGCGCGTCAGCACACGCGTCCGATATACAGATGGCGTGTCCGTGAGCCGGACGCGCGGCTTTTGTCTTTTGCCGATTTTGACTAGTTCGAGCGATGTGCTTGGTATGGCGTAGCCACCTTTTTCTACCGACCACGTTTTTCTCCGTATCCAACGAATAAAAACCAACAAAAACAAACACTAATAATTCTTAACTCAAATAGCCATTTGTAATTAATCTAAAATTGCAGCACACACTACGAGATATCTCGTGGCTGGCAGTTTTGGTACACACGCTTACTACGAGATATCTCGTAGTTGGCAGTCAATGGGTTAAACGCCACGCCGATTTTGGTCGACTTCATCAATATAACAGTGAAAACTAGATAAAAGAAATTTTTTAAAATATAGATACATCAGTTTGTAACTTTTTTAATTTAACACTAGATTCACGGAACCCATAAAATTGATTTCAAATGGATTTCAAATTTCACGCTTTAATGTAGCAACTCTGCGCGCCGAAAATGCACCCTTAAA
Organism: Ctenoplectra terminalis; assembly: GCA_019453375.1. NCBI lineage: Eukaryota > Metazoa > Arthropoda > Insecta > Hymenoptera > Apidae > Ctenoplectra > Ctenoplectra terminalis. The sequence goes on along the minus strand of SMSQ01019095.1, from coordinate 32,678 downwards.
ATAGAACTTGATATAAAAAATGTGCTAAACGGATCTCTGTTAACAAAAATCTATGGATTTTAAATTAAATAAACTGATGTTGTTGCAAAAAAACTTCATTTGACTGTACCCATTAAAACGATTCGATTGGTGCCCGTAAATCTAATGTTAACGGCGCCATAGAGGGTTAAATAAATCAATTAAACTCAACAGCGCAATAATTATTACAGCATTGATATTTCTGTAAAACAAAAGAGATTGTATTTTAACCCTTTCGCTACGAAGAGCGTACATATACGTCTTTAACACGTTAAACGCCACGCCAATTTTGGTCGACTTTCCGTTAGGCTGTGTGGTGCGATATTAATTGAAAAACATTTGGTCGCAAAATAATTAGTAATTTAAGAAAAAAATTGTAAAGGCCTGCAAAGGAAGATGGTAACTTTGTTTAATGCGATTTAATAGAACTCGTTGATGAATTACAAGATATTATTTTTTGAGATTGATACTGTCAGTTTTCGGAAATCAACGACGCCTAAACGAAAATTTCAATGTCGGTCCGCAAGCACCGGCGTGGCGCTTAACGCGTTAAATTCTATTTTGAGCGTACATTTTCTACACAGATAATTATTGCGCTTCGGCATGAAATCAGAAATTTGTCGAATCGACGAGTTCCGTAAATCTAGTGTTAATATAATTTTTAATTATTTGTCTTTTATAATTGTACGAAGATGTAGGAATAGTAGTGTATACAGGTAGCCCTCCTACAACACGGCATCTTATATTTATTACATTATTTATATTAGCAATAACGTAAGTCACAATAATTGAGTAGTCTGAGGTTAAATGAACTTAAATGAAATGTTGTTGAAGATTTCCTTCTGTTGAGCCATGACTTTTATGTGTTTAAAGTATTTTATTGACCTTTTTTTATTAGACCTCGCTACAAATTTACGTTCACTCGTGCAAGTAATTTGCTCTTAATTTAGGTCAACAAGTGTGTCGAAACAACGTTGACATTATTTATTTATGTAATTATATTTCTTCTTTGAGAGCAAGGAACAAATATTTGTCAAAATTGTGTTGGAAATAAATGCTACATTTATATTAATTTATATTATTATATTGGGAATGAATAAATTTTTAAAAAGAAATATAATCATATTTTACATTTTTTATATCGAAAACTACCGAGATGCTCAAAATTATTGGTTTGCAATTTCTCGTATAAATTCTATAAATTTATAATGATACATTTTTAAGAATTAATTATATTTTTCTCTAACGAATATGAAGAAAGATTTATCTCCCTTGCATTTTATATTTTTTTTTGTTTTCTAATTATTTAATATAAGCTATTATTTCGAATTATTTGATTGAAATAGGTATACTTTAATCGTCCATATTTCTAGCGTTAAAAAACGTTAAACAGAAATAAGAATGTTTGAGGAAGAAAATGTGAGGCAAGTGTATAATATTCAGCAAAATATTCCTGGCACTTCTTTTCAAGTTGGGTGTGAAAGACGAGCAGAAGCGAAGGAAAATAGATCAAGCCTTTTCTCCTCGATACTCCGCGAGTATCTTTGATCGCAAAAATGTTATATCGGAAATTCAGCACCTTTCCGATAGAAGAGACACGGTGAAAGAACTCGAGTGTCATTCTTCTGCCAACTTCCTCTTTCTTTGAAATATCTCTCGACATCGGTCGATTCGGCACGTTTCTCTTCATCGTGTAAACTTGTTTCGTTCCTGTATGCTTCAACAATTTTTGCTCATATCTTCGACTTTTCCTGACTCTTGGATATTTTAGAAAATTGGTTACAATTTTAGATTTTACAGAATTTTGTTAATTTCTATTGAAACGTGATTTTTGTTTATATCTTTGACTTTTCATGTCTGTTGGATATTTTAGAAAATNTCTTTGAGAGCAAGGAACAAATATTTGTCAAAATTGTGTTGGAAATAAATGCTACATTTATATTAATTTATATTATTATATTGGGAATGAATAAATTTTTAAAAAGAAATATAATCATATTTTACATTTTTTATATCGAAAACTACCGAGATGCTCAAAATTATTGGTTTGCAATTTCTCGTATAAATTCTATAAATTTATAATGATACATTTTTAAGAATTAATTATATTTTTCTCTAACGAATATGAAGAAAGATTTATCTCCCTTGCATTTTATATTTTTTTTTGTTTTCTAATTATTTAATATAAGCTATTATTTCGAATTATTTGATTGAAATAGGTATACTTTAATCGTCCATATTTCTAGCGTTAAAAAACGTTAAACAGAAATAAGAATGTTTGAGGAAGAAAATGTGAGGCAAGTGTATAATATTCAGCAAAATATTCCTGGCACTTCTTTTCAAGTTGGGTGTGAAAGACGAGCAGAAGCGAAGGAAAATAGATCAAGCCTTTTCTCCTCGATACTCCGCGAGTATCTTTGATCGCAAAAATGTTATATCGGAAATTCAGCACCTTTCCGATAGAAGAGACACGGTGAAAGAACTCGAGTGTCATTCTTCTGCCAACTTCCTCTTTCTTTGAAATATCTCTCGACATCGGTCGATTCGGCACGTTTCTCTTCATCGTGTAAACTTGTTTCGTTCCTGTATGCTTCAACAATTTTTGCTCATATCTTCGACTTTTCCTGACTCTTGGATATTTTAGAAAATTGGTTACAATTTTAGATTTTACAGATTTTTTTAATTTCTATTGAAACGTGTTTTTTGTTTATATCTTTGACTTTTCATGTCTCTTGGATATTTTAGAAAATTGGTTACAATTTTAGATTTTACAGAATTTTGTTAATTTCTATTGAAACGTGATTTTTGTTTATATCTTTGACTTTTCATGTCTGTTGGATATTTTAGAAAATTGGTTACAAATTAAGATTTTACAGAATTTTGTTAATTTCTATTGAAACATGATTTTTGTTTATATCTTTGACTTTTCATGTCTCTTGGATATTTTAGAAAATTGCTTACAGATTAAGATTTTACAGAATTTTGCTAATTTATATTGAAACGTGTTACTTCCTCGCATCTTCAATTTTTCGCATTTCTTAGATACTTTAGAAAATTAATTACAATTCTCGATTATAGAGAATTTTGTTAAATTATATTGAAAAATGTTTAGGACAATTTAATAGATTAATTTATATTGAAAACCTACCTTGTTCAATCAAGTACCGACATTTAAATATCTAAGCACCGTATAAAAGAAAAAAATCTTGAATAAACACACGAAAAAAGAAAAAAAATTGCACATCAGAATATCTTATTTTCATGAATGTAATTGATTGGTTAATTACGCATGAACATGAATGACAGAGTAACTATTACAAAGTTACCAGAGGAATGGGCGATTTGTATCTCATGCTACACCGGAAGTAGGTCGTATCGCGGCCACGATTACACGAGTTCACACTTTTATGACACAACGATTGTGTTCCGTTACGAGAAAACAAACACGAGAGAAACATTTATTACACTGACAATAAAATCCGTAACTAGACAATTATATATAAAAATAATCGAAATAATCGACAAAATTATAACATAACATTTGTTGAAAAACGTATCCATGTATTAAAAAATTCCTATTTTTATTACAACTTTAACCCTTAACCCTTTGACCTCAAACGATGAGTACAACCGAAATAAATAACGACGAGTTCCATTTATCGTGACAATCGAGTTACTTTCTATTACAGCTTAATTGCATAAATTTCTTTAATTCTTTAAAAATAATTTCAATTAAATCGTCCGTCAAGGTATTGACTGATAAGTCGAAGTAACATGCTTACTCCAATTCTTTTCTATTTAAATACTAAATTTCTGGATCACCTAAAAAAAAAACACAATTTAAATCTTCTTGATAGGTATATTAACACTAGAACTACCGACGATTAAAGTATACTTATTTCTACCGAAGAAATCAAAGTGGAGAGTATGTAAAATAACATGTAATGCAATTCGGACAAAAGTTTATCCATATTTTGAATAGAAAATCGCGGAAAATCTGCCCAAAGGCAACGTAGTTAAATCATAAAGATTATGTAAAAAATTACGAATGGGTCATTTTGACCGCTTTGGCGGTTCTAGTGTTAATAAAATCTAAGTTCTAGTGTTAATATAATTTTGAAAAAATCGAAATAAAAGAAAGTAATATCCAATAAACGAGCAACTATATTCGCGCATAGTAGCGCAAAGCAAAAGTCGATTCGAAGCGAGAGACTATAGTCCCCCGTAGCAACGAAGAGATTAACTATTTTTCAACCGCAAAAAAATATCTACACCCTTTCTACCTCTCCGTATAAATTATTAACATCAACCCGATTATCGCAACAACGCTACAACCCCGAAAGCATCAACTTTCTTCAACACCCTAAATTTCCACTTTCACAAACATTTTCCTCCGAGTTTCTATAAAATGACCGACTTTCATCCCCGTTCACCCCCGTGTACACCATTCCCGACCCCCTGAGTGCCCCTCGGATCGTTGATTTCCATAATTCACGCGCGAGGGGACACGCGCGTGCCCCATTAACGCGACCGACGCTTTTCAATAGAACCGAAGGAACTTCGTTTCGCAACGCTCTCCCTTTCGACGTTCTCTCCTCGGTCTCCTCTCTCATCCCTCGGTTTCACCAGGACCGATTCAAGCGCGTGCCGGACGCTTTATTGGCCACGTTACGGCGGAGTATCGAGACGAATCCGAATCTCGCGGCGCATCGGCGTTGCTTTATCGATGGCCCTGACGCAGCGTTGCTTTCGTAATCCTCGCGACGAGGTATTCACCTGGAATTCATTACGCTCGTTGGAATTTTACGCGTTAATTAGCTTCGCGGAATTCCTCGTGCGGTTGATTCTTTGGCTGGTTGATAATGCTGGCGGCCATGTTGGTGTGATTTATGCGTTTTCTTCTGGTTTTTCTTCTCTTTTTCGCGTTCATTGTATTTGTGATCGTGCATTTCATTAAATGCAATTCGGATGTTGTTTGTTAGGTGCTCGTACTTATGTGCAGTTTCGAGGTTTTGTTTTTTGACGCTTTTGGTGTTGATCATGGTGATTTTAACGCGGTAATGCGATTCAGGTTGATTTGGGAATTGTATAACGTAGGATTGGTTACAAAAGTATTTGGTTAGTTCAGATGTTAATGTTATTTGTTTGGAATATAATTTTTTTTTTTTATCTTGTTTTATTTAAAATGTTACTTAAAGTTACATTGTACTTAATGTTACTTGTTTGGAACATAATATTTTGTTTACCTTGTTTTATTTAAAATGTTACTTAATGTTACTTGTTTGGAACATAATTTTTTTTTTTTTATCTTGTTTTATTTACTATGTTAGTTAATGTTACTTGTTCGGAATATAATCCTTTTTTTTATCTTGTTTTATTTAATATGTTAGTTAATGTTACTTGTTTGGAACATAATGTTTTTTTTAATCTTGTTTTATTTAAAATGTTACTTAAAGTTACATTATGCTTAGGAAAGGAAAAAAAAAAGAAATAGAAGCAAACTCCATTTAAAAAAAAAGAGAAGAAGAAAGCAATTGATAAATATACTATAATAATTTTAAAGACTTCTTTGAACCATATTACACAACACAAAAAATATTCTGATATGTTAACTAACACCAGAATTATTTAAATTGATCGCGACACGTGGTTCGCGTTATACGCTCTTCGTAGCGAAAGGGTTAAAAGATACTGCAATAATTATCATAAAATGGCGCAATGTTTCCCAAGTGTACTCGTGCTTTTATTTCGTCGTCATTTCCCCCCCTCTTTTTTTTTAATCGAGGTAATGGTACTGTTACAACTCGAAAACGCTCCTTTATCAAGGGGCTAATGGCACTGTTGCAACTTGGAAATCCTCTTATTCGAAACACGCAGCCGCTTCCACCGTAGCGTGACTCTTGCAGCTGTTGTTCTTGTTAGTTGAAACACATTTTCTCGTCTGCAACGCCTTTTGACCGACATTACACCATTATTATTGTGGTTAACTCATGACTATCAGACTGAAGATTTTTATACAAATTCATATTTCCCAGAATGCAGTGAAAAAGAAGTAGAACTTCGATAGAAAATTAATTCACCTGCCAAGAATTATAAAAAAACACTATAATTTGAATATTTTGTATATTTTTCTGTATCACGTGCATTCTGTGCAGTTTCGTGCCTTTAAATTTCCTATAAATGCACAAAAATTCGTAATCCGTCGATTATATTCGTTAACTTTCCTGTTTTATTAACCACAAAACGTGGTTTCCATTTTTTTAAAGATTTTAAATTACCAAAAAAATATATAAAAAAATTGTTATATCATACAGTTTTATTCGTTTATTGTTTATCGGTGTAATTCTAACAACTCGTATTATACGCCAGTAATTAGAAAAAGAAAATTAAAACTCGTAACAGAATTAAAGAATTAAAAAGGAATCTTGGAGATAATTTTAAGCAGTTGATATTTGTTTAAAGAACAAATTAGGGAGATTTCTGGTTCAATTTATCAGTTGGGTTATTACGTACCGTGTTTTAAAAATAGTTTCAAGAATTCAAGAACGCTATATGAAAACAGGAGAAATTTATAATGATATAATATTGTTGAGGAATGTGAAATTTATAATTCCATCAGATAAAACATCCGAGCGTATTTCGATTTAATTTAGAAAATCTTTTAAAGGGTCGTTGTATACTAAAAAGTAGATTCTTCGCTGAGGTTATTCGCTGGATCGTGGTATAACTACAGTAACGCTGTGATAAAATTTAACAATACAGTGACAACTAAATAAAAAATTTTTGAAAATATAGATACATTAGTTTGTAACTTTTAAGTCACACAAAGCCATAGAGGGTTAAAGATTTGTTTCTCGAAATGCAATTTCTCAAATAACTATCGCTTTAATTTCTTCGATACAAACAGATACGTTTCAATCGTCGGTAGTTTTAGTGTCAATATTTTTTGTATCGTTGTACAAACGAGAACATCTTTCATGTACATCTTTCGAAAACATTGTAACATTGTAATATTCGTGTATCGTTTAGTGGTCACTAATGACTTCAATGTTAACCCTCTATGGGACCGTGTGACTTAAAAGTTCCAAACTGATGTATCTGTATTTAAAAAAATTAATTTTGTTTAGTTATCACTGCGCTATTAAATTTGGTTACTGTATTACTGTAGCGACACCGCAATCCATCTATGGTAATTATTAGTTAAAACATTTTGAAATCAAAGTGAAAAACTGTAATGAATCGTAATTTTTTCTCCAATAAGCAGACAAAATTCGGCCTATAAAGGTCATTATTATTAAAAAATATTTTATTATTAAAAAATATATTTTAATTTAAATAGTACCAACATGAATTTCTTATTATTAGCGCTATTATGCGATTTATGTTATGTTGAACAAAGTAATATCTATATTTTTCTTGGACTAATAAAATTATTTTTGTATGTTCCGTATGGCATTAATTTCTTCGAACCATTATAGTAACAGTGGTATTATTTTAAAATTTATCAGTATCGATATTTACTCTAATTATATATTTTTAATTATATAATATAATTTATAATTTATTTCTAATTACATAATACATAATTTTTAATTTTAATTATGTATTATTAACACCTGTCAACGTGTCAATTAAAAAAAAAGAAAAAGAAACATCTTTCACAGTGAAACGGTTAATCAGTCGTAACAAATTACAATAAAAAAGAGAAACATCAATTAAACGATTGGAAATTATATAAAATATCGAACGATAAAGAAAGAGATTTCCGTTTAACGTTTGCTATGTGTGATAATTAATTTACACATAAAGTGGAATAGACTTCGATCTCGGGTAACTTCGTAAACACGAGAAGACAAGAAGCGTGACAAAAAAAAGAAGAAATAAATCTGGTAAAAACGAGGAAATTAAATTTCAACGTCGATGCGGTTCGAACGAAGCTCATGGTTGCATCTTGTAAAGATTCCATTGAATTGGACGAACTGTTGCAACGATTATCTCCTCGTATTTAGAACAACAATGCGGTGAATGAGTGATTGCACGATGATTTAGTAACAAACGAGAACGAACTGAACGCAATAAAAGCACATTTCACGCGCTATTAACTATAGCCGGAGTGAAGTAGCGTATCGAAACGTACCGTCGTGTATTTCACTCATACAATTCTTAAATGAGAACCATATTTCATTTAACTTTCTTCCTTCGTTTCTTTCGATGCAACAACTGCAACTGCAATTCCGCGCGATGGAACGAGATTAGGATTTATATTTGTGTACGTAGAATTATTATGCAATGCATAATTTGATAATATAATAACTGCAATTGAAATTCTATACGATGGAACGAGATTCGGATTTATATTTGTATGCGTAGAATTATTATGCAATGTATTATTTACGAAGAGATTAATTGTAAAATGATTTCGTTAAAAATCTGTATGAGAGTCGTGTTAATTTTAATTACAGTAGGTTGTCCCTAATTTTTTTCTTTTTTTAAAGAAGTACAGTTAAATATAATAAGACTGATATAATTAACTTAGATTTTTTGAACGTAAAATTGTTATAATATTTTTACAGTATAGTTCCTTCAGGAAGTAAATTATACTTTAAAACTTTATAATAATGGTTCTTTTTGTTTTTGGTATTTTTTATGTTTTAAAAAATATATATTAATATTATTAATACGTGGTATTAGTTATAAATTAGTGAGTGTATTTTGATTAATTAAATTCAAATTGTTTCTTTAGAAAAGAAACGAAAATTATAGTTTGTAAGAAATATAACATATTGCACTTTCCTTGGCAGAATTATCATTTATCAGTCTTCCTGCTGTCACGCAATCGATTAAGTCCTTTTTATGAGAATTCGCTACTTTTGCCGTTTCTTCTATTAACGTTTTTATTACACTGTCTAGTATTTTATTATATCTTGCGTTTATTAGAATTTATAAACGTCCGACACCTTTTTTCACGTCGATAAAAGTGCGTACAAGGTTCTATTATTTGTACCTATTTTTCTCATTGGCAAACAACCATTTATTGGTCCCATAAAACGGCTATTAAAACATTACTCTATATGCAAATGAGCGATTAGTCACGAATAGACACAACTAATCATAAATTGCTGCTACTGTTTTCGTTACGATCCATAAAGCACGATCTCACGTTTACATTTAGAAAATTGTTAAATATCTGTCACCAAAATATTAAGTATCGAATATTAACAATTTATGGCACTCTTTAAACAATATTTTCACAAATTAGAATTAAAAATTCAACGTGTTTTCTTTAATTTTGCTTTCTTCATTAATTTTCATTTTGGATCGTTGTTCTCGATATGAATTTATTTGTTTTAATATTAACACTTTTTCTTAAATTGTTTATTTTATGTCTCAGCAACCACTAATTTGGGTTATTAGGAATTCAGTACATAGAAAAATATTTTTAGAGAATTAAAATTTATGAAGAAGCTTAGTATTTTTTTAGAAATTTCAATAGTTTTATTTTATAGTCTTATTTTGGTTAGTGTTCGTACATTCTCCTCAATATAAATTAATTTATTTTTAACATTAATTTGTAAATAAAAAAGATAGTATTACAAATTACATGCCATCTAAATTTACAAATATATTACATATCAACAAATAAATAATTATTCACAAATTATTAAATATAAAAGTTTATCAGAAACTTTATCTTATTGTTAGTATAAAATCTTGAAAATCAACGAAGAAAGTACCGAAGAAGAGTTAAAAGTACAATTTATGTTCCCCAGTTTTATTCGAAATAAACAGTATTCCTATTTAGAATTAAAAATGCGTTTTAGTTTCTCCAATTTCGTTATTAATTTATATTTAATTATTCTTAGTACCTTCTAATTCCGTTATTAATTTATATTTAATTATTCTTAGTTCCTTCTAATTCCGTTATTAATTTATATTTAATTAATTTTAGCTCCTTCCAATTTCGTTATTAATTTATATTTAATAATTCTTAGTTCCTTCTAATTCCATTATTAATTTATATTTAATTAATTTTGGTTCCTTTCAATTTCTTTATTAATTTATATTTAATTATTCTTAGTTCCTTCTAATTCCGTTATTAATTTATATTTAATTAATCTTAGTACCTTCTAATTTCCTTATTAATTTATATTTAATTAATCTCAGTTCCTTCTAATTCCGTTATTAATTTATATTTAATTATTCTCAGTTCCTTCTAATTCCGTCACTGATATTTCCAAACCATTTCTCGGAAAATTCTCATTCATGGGGTAGGTCCACAGCGTAAACAGTCGTCAGGATGTTGAGGCACGTACGAATCGTATCAGTGTCTCGTAACACGTTGTGACCAAATGTTGTCGTGTGCCTGAAATGGCGCAAAAATTGCCAGCCGTGCCGCGTGCGATGGAATTTCTCTATAAGTTTTTCGAGAACGGTGAAGCATCTGCACTCCTGCACAGACCAAACAAATTCTTCCGGGACAAATTCCTTCGACGCGATCCTTTTACGCTGCCTGTCCAAATTCTTTCATTACCTTGACACATAGTATTAAAAACATCGTTTAAAAAATAATCTAAAGTAATTCCGGACGAGTTTATTTTAACAGTTTTTAATAACGTCCTAAATATTATAAATATCAACCCTTTGCACTCAATTGGCAACTATGGCAACATGAATAATTTTCTTCAGAAGTTAGTTTTGAGTTAAACTGTGTATTTTCGTCAATTAAAATTCTTTTCTTTTTATTTTAAAACAAACCAAATTACAGCTCGGTCAATTAAAAACATTCTTTATTTTAAACCGAAGCGAATTAATTAAGCGAATAAAAAAATTGTAAATATTTATAATTCCTCTCTTTCTTTCCAAAATAACACTTTAATTTTTCGCAATAATTCTGTGAAATTTAAAAACGTTTTAGAAGTTCAAAGAGTTAATATTATAAATTCACAGATATTTATTTTGGTAAATATATTTTTTTAGTTCAGATGTCAATTAAATTTAGGAAGAACTGATTGTTATAAAAAAAAGTAGACCGTCACTCTTCATCCTGTAGAATAGAAAACATTGATCTAGTATTTTCAAACCCTGCTACGTCCATTGTGCCATTTTCGACCCAATCGTGTTTCCATTTCGTTAAAAAGTCTCTAAATTAAACAAAATATATAAAGCTCCTGTTGATATATCAATTTTTAACCGAAAGATGACTTTACGATTGCTCTATTATTCATTAAATATAATATTTTATTCTACCATTTTCGACAAGTTATTAAATGCTCGACATTCAGTTAGAAACGATCGGAAATTTTATACTAAAAATACGGAAAATTGCATTCTTTGTACGTTACATTGGAATCATTCCTCGAGCTATAAATATTAATGCCTGTGCGATTGTAACAAACCTTTTAAATGTCAAACAGGGTTAAATTCCTGTCTATGCGAGTGATTTACAATCATCGTTTCAACTAGGTACAAACAGCGTGACGTATCGATTCCAGTTATCGATTAACATTTTAGCTTACAATTATTATAAAAGTGTCAAAATTATTATCGCATTAAATTTTCTAATTTAACATCATATTGAACATTCGTTTATATTTATTTGTTACACTTTTCAAATGAGTTTAACACCAGAACTACCGACGATTAAAGCATACTTATTTCCACCGGAAAGATCACAATGAACGGTATATAAAAAAAATACGCGATGAAAGGGAAACAAAGCTTTGTCTACTTTTTTAACAGAAAATCACGGAAAATTGCCTCTGAGATGCCATGGTAGATTTATAAAATTGCTGTAAAAAATTACGAATGGGTCATTTTGACTGGTTTGGTAGTTCTAGTGTTAAATCATCGAAACAAATTAATATTACAAGTCCTCCGATTAATATTATTATTAAATTAATATTGCAAGTCCTCCGATTAATATTATTATTAAATTAATATTAGAAGTCCTTCGATTAATTTTATTATTAAATTAATATTACAAGTCCTCCGATTAATATTATTATTAAATTAATATTAGAAGTCCTCCGATTAATATTATTATTAAATTAAATATTAATATTACTCCGATTAATATTATAAGTAACAACAAGAATCGATCTAAGGAATCTCTTTTTTTGTTTCCCATCGGTAAGAATAAATCAAAGAGCAAGTTATTAGTCTAATGATTTTTTTTCAACCATAAAAACAATCCGTAATAAATAATATTCGATTTCCTGGTAAGGTTATTAATGACGAACGAGCAACAGTCAAAGTAAACATTACAGCAGATAAAAATGATGGAGGCAAAAAGAAAAAGGGAAAAGAAAAAAAATAATGAATTTGTAACGACGTTGCTACACACATGGAAAGTAACGCGTGCAGAAAAATCTGCAGCCATACTCTCTGAAGTTTAATCGTAGAGCTTCTGAGTACAAGAAAACGTTAACAGTGTTGGCGAGCCAACGAATTGCGAGAGACTCGGGCGTCGAAGTCTATCAGAGCGTGTCTGAAAGAGTTGCACTGATTTTTCATCGATTCCAGTTTGCTGTTGCTATTAAAACAGCTCGACAGTCTCGGATCTAGCATTTTCGAAGTTCCAAAGGATCACACCTTTAATTATTTTTCACGTTGAAAATTTCATTACGGAAAGCGAGCAGTATCTTTTATTCTACGTTGAAACCTTCCAAATATATTATTAATTTACTAAAAAGGGAAACAAACACTGACAAAATCAAGATACAACAACAACGAAGATTCCTAAAAAATACCAAGCTTCTTCATAAACTTTAATTCTCCAAAAACATTTTTTCTACAGACCGAGTAGCTGATAACTCAACATAGTGATTGATACCACTTTAAATAAACAATATATAAAGAGAAAGAAAATATATAAAGAAAGAAAAATTCTTGTCCGATTTAGAAGAACCGATCGATTCTTCGAAACTATAACTGATTATTATTATCTTTTTATTAATTTTGTTATGAAACACTTCTCAGGTACGATGAACAGCGAACGCAAAATAGAAAGTAGAACGTTTATGTAAACGTTGGTGTTAAAATGAATAAATATTCTTTTTACGGTCTTTTAAGACGCGCTAAAAATTATATTATATAATATGATTTAACTTAATAGATTCTATTGAAAATATATTTTTTTTAGTTCAAGTTCCAGTGAATCGAAAAATCTAGCAGGATTGAATCGATAGATTTCATGATAGAAACGAATCTGCTTCGGCTGGAAATATTTTTAAACGGTAGTATACACGTTGAAAATCGTAATCGCGTATGATCGCGGACGTTTGAGTAACGCGCGTCGCTGCTTTATAGCAGAGAGTGCTGACAGATTAATTAGTTTACATAAAAGTTGGCTGATGGCACCAAAGCGAGACAGTTGGTCCCAAGGTCCCGTCGACTGTTACGCGCGATAGCCATAAATATTACTTAACGTTGTACGTTACAAGGGGGATTGTTGGAGTCAATAATATTGCTGCGCGGTTTATTCCATCGACGAGAGGAAAAACAGGCAACGCGATATCTATCGTTGCTTAATTCGAGCTAGGCTGATCGTGGTAATTTATATAATGCAATATTCGTAGCTGACCAGGAAATTGAAACGCAATTTTAATACTGTGTTCGATGATAGAGCGGCTGCGAGTGTCGACGGAAAATTGTGCGGTATTGAGAGGGTTTCCAATGCGGGGAATATTAATATATTTTTTTAGTATTTTGTGAACTATTTTGTAGTATTTTATATTATTATTTTAATGAATATTAATGTTTTATTTTGTATTATGTTGATATGTGATTGATGATTTATGTTAGGAAATATAAATATTCCTGATATTTGGAACCTTTTGTATTGTTAGGCAATTTTTCTGTAACATTCAAAGCCATTCACGGACATATTAATATTTTGTTTTGTATTATATTAATATATAATTAATATTTCATATTAATAAATATTAATATTCCTCATATTTGGAACCCTCCCCGTGTTAGGCAATTTTTCTCTATCATTCACAGTCAATCATAGTTATACTAATATTTCGTTTTATATTATATTAATATATAATTAATATTTTATATTAATAAATATTGATATTGCTCATATTTGGAACCCTCTCCATATTAGGCAATTTTTCTCTATCATTCACAGTCAATCATAGTTATACTAATATTTTGTTTTATATTATATTATTATATAATTAATATTTCATATTAATAAATATTAATATTCCTCATATTTGGAACCCTCCCCGTGTTAGGCAATTTTTCTCTAACATTCACAGTCAATCATAGTTATACTAATATTTCGTTTTATATTATATTATTATATAATTAATATTTCATATTAATAAATATTAATATTGCTCATATTTGGAACCCTCCCCGTGTTAGGCAATTTTTCTCTAACATTCACAGCCACTCACAGTCATATTAATATTTTCTTTTATATTATATTATTATATAATTAATATTTTATACTAATAAATGCTAATATTGCTCATATTTGGAACACTCTCCATATTAGGCAATTTTCCTTTAACTCTCGCAGCCACTCACAGCCGTATTAAATATTCACAGCCCGAGAGATATTATATTTATATAATAGAACGTTCGAATATTATGATATTTTGATAATCGATATTCGGATAAGAGAAACTCACATTAAATCTACGCATTAAATCAAAACCATTTTTAATTTTTTATAATTATGTCGCATGTTACCTGCGGCATTTTTTAACTCTCGCAGACTGGGTTACCCGATACGAACCAATTTTTTATCTTCCCTGTTTTTAAATACTATTTAAAAACCTATTTAAAAAAAATAATGACTGTAATCTACAATGAAAATAATAATAAAAATAAATAATGAAAATAATCTATTTATTATCGACTGAACAATGTAAGAAATACTATAGACCGCTGAGAAAATACCCACGTATTTTTTTCACAGACTATACAAAATTGCCGAATATCACTGCGATAAATCGCAATTTTAAAAAAGGTAAAAAAAAATCCGTATTATAACGATTCTCGAGGGATCCGGAATCTAATATTTAAATTCGTCATTTAACGTCAGTAATAGACAATACCTCGCACCACCATATTTATTTTTACATTAATTACTGAGCAAGCAATTATTTTAAACGTCAAAATCCAGCATGGCGCAAGAGAAGTTAAAAATTGGTTCTCTAAAATGTTCATAAATAATATTCAATAAGTACGTAAAAAGAATGATTCACAGTTTAACGTTCACTAACTACCAAGCGTATATCAAATTTATCCAGCAAGGAAAAAAAAAAAAGAATGAAAAGAAAAGAAATGATAAAGTCGAGGCGCGATTCATGGCATTTGTAAAAGCCGGCTGGCGTGTGTCATTTTTTTCACGCTTGAGAGATCCCGTTGGAACGCGTTAGACTTAATTCTTCATAAAGCGCGCGTGTACGTTTTCCCTTTCCAATCTTTCCAAGAAAGAATTTCAGCGTGTCGGCAGCAGCGAGCATAAAAGTCTTAAGGCACGTACTCTGTAGCGTGCATACACACTCGTTATCGTTGTTCAATGCACACGAATATTGAAAGTCGCCTGTCGAGGAGACGGGTTCACAGCTCAGCGGGCAAAAATGTTTTTGTCAGGCCTGCAGGTGGCGCACCCCCTTCGCGTCCATCTTGTATTAGGTTGGTGCATACATGTCGTTTCTTCGAACATTAAATTTCATAAATTGTTTAGAAAAGGATTGTATTAATTTCTTAATTCAACAACTCGTGATTTTTATAAATCTAAAATAATAAATATAAATAATAAATAGTATAATATGATAAATATAAATAATAAATAGTATTATATAATAAATATAAATAAAAAATAGTATAATATGATAAATATAAATAAAAAATAGTATAATATAATAAATATAAATAAAAAATCGTATAATATAATAAATAGTATAATATAATAATTTTAATTAATTGCATGATATTTAGATAAAATTATACATAATTAAAATTTTATTTAAGAAAACTTACATTAAAAATAATTATATTAAAATAATTCTATTAAAAATTATAATTATAATAATTATAACTTGTCAATATTAACACATTGAAAACCAGTAACTTTTTAGAAAATCTTATCATGAGACGAAGTTATACTCGAATAAAATTTTTACTTGCACGCCTTTACGAAATATTTATACCTACAGTAAATATGGATCTTGATTTCTATTTTCTGCCAAAGCGATAGTTTTTAAACGCAACCCATTTACAATTACCCCTCACTTTTATAAATCGAAAGGAAACGAAATACGAGATATCTCGTGATCGGTCCTCAATGTATTAATTCTATGAGATTCTGGAATTCTTTATAGGAAAGCGTGGACGATAATGAGTGCAATTCGAACGTTGTGCATAATTTATGAAGGTTGCAGTAATATTTCCTAACGATAAACGGAATTTATAGAAGGATTTAGAGAACCGTTACAAAGACATGATTAATTTACGTTCGCCTTGATTGCTTCATTCAAATTCTCCGAGTCCTATGAAGTATCTTCATAACTTCATCATACGCGTAACAGTCAATTGTCTTAACGATTCTTAAAATGTGGAGTAAAACAAAAAATTTATGTTGCACTTTAACTATTTATTGTTGTACCGTTGTACTGTATTTATGATGCGCTTACCGGCAGGAGTGTACATGCCTCTTCACCCGATTTCATCTTCCTCGTCCTTTCTTTCCTCCTTCTTCCCCTGATACGGCCACGAATAGAGCCGTGCGAGATAAAGATCTGATCGGGAAAAAAGGGAATAAAAAAGGAGCGCAGGATACACCACCGTGTGAAGCCGCGAGAAAAATACATTTGGCTCTAAATATAGCAGGTCGTTGGACGGATTTAGAAACGCTTGGCTTGTACGTGTTTTTTTCGATGCTAGGAGGAAGAAAAAGACGAAAGGGAATCCAGTCGTCGGGATTCTTGTAACAGCTCTCCTCCGCTTTTACCGGCTATCGAGTGCGCCAGGCTCTGGCCTCCGGCAGAAGTACCCCCATAAAGTTCCAAATAATTCCCATATTTTTCCCAAAGTGAACGCGTCACGCCTTTCTCGCCTACTTATATGTCGCGGCACAGCGTGAAGCGTAGACCGAACCGTCCTGGATCGCCTAAACACGAAAATATGCCGAACACCAGGATTTTACCTTCGGAATTCATTTCTTTCGGCTACTGTCCGCGCATAAGCCGAGCTTCTACAAACTTTTTGAAAAGTCCATCTTTACGTCGACCCTTGTGACAATCGTGAATGGTCGAACAAACACATTCGTTGCGACACGTTCCTCTGCGAGGAACACGAGGTGTAGCTAAAGTGTCCGCTGGGATTCGCTCTAAAAGTGATATCTCCTATCAGAGATGGAAATAGAAGACTAACGTCGGAGGAATTGGCGCGATCGACGTTAACGAGTTAGGTTCGGGTTAGGTTCTACAAAGTTTTTGAAAAGTCCATCTTTGCGTCGACCCTTGTGACAATCGTGAATGGCCGAACGAACACGTTCCTCTACGAAGAACACGAGGTGTAGCTAAAGTGTCCGCTGGGATTCGCCCTAAAAATGATATCTCCTATCAGAGATAGAAATAGAAAACTAACGTCCGAGGAATTGGCGCGATCGACGTTAACGAGTTAGGTTCGGGTTAGGTTCTACAAAGTTTTTGAAAAGTCCATCTTTGCGTCGACCCTTGTGACAATCGTGAATGGCCGAACGAACACGTTCCTCTGCGAAGAACACGAGGTGTAGCTAAAGTGTCCGCTGGGATACGTCCTAAAAGTGATATCTTCTATCAAAGATGGAAATAGAAAACTAACGTCCGAGGAATTGGCGCGATCGACGTTAACGAGTTAACATCTGTGCCAATATTTCTTCAGTCGTTTCATACGGATACCACGAAACTCATTCTCGAGCATTCCTTGGAAGCAATCATTCACTCCGTTCGCTTTTCCAATTGCATGTTCAGACGCCGAGTGATTACGTTAGTTTCCAGTGGATGCTTAACGTCCGCCTGGTGTTGCTAATTAATTTCCAGTAATCATCGTCTGCACGTTATCCGCACAAAGTGGAACGTACCACATACTGGCCCAAATACGATATTCTTTTGTGTTGGAAGAAAAGTATAGACGATGATGAATCGATCCAATTGTAAACCAAATCAAACAGTTTGAGGTTTTGATATACTATTTAACCCTCTGTAGCCCGAATTTTGTCTGCTTATCGGAGAAAAAATTACGATTACAGTTTTTCACTTTGATTCGAAAATGTTTTAACTAATAATTACCGTGGATGGGTCGTGGTGTCGCTACAGTAATATGGTAATCAAATTTAATAGTGCAGTGATAACTAAAGAAAATTAATTTTTGAAAATATAGATACATCTATATTTAGGGTTATAAATCTGTTTAAAAAAATAATGACAGATCTACTTATTATTGACTTAGCAATGTAGGAAATACTATTGACTTAACAATGGAAAAAATACTAATTACGCTGGGAAAATACGTACCTATTTTTTTCACAGACTATACAAAATTTCCGAATATCACTGCGATAAATTGTAGATTATAAAAAAGGTAAAAAAAAGTCCGTATTATAACGATTCCCGAGGGATCCAGAGTCTAGTGTTTAAATTTTGTGTCGCAAGAAAAGTATAGTCGATGATGAATCGATCCAATTGTAAACCAAATCCAACAGTTTGAGGTTTTGATATACTATTTAAAAACCTGTTTAAAAAAATAATGACAAATCTATTTATCATCGATTTAACAATGTAAGAAATACTATAGACCGCTGGGAAAATACCTTCGTATTTTTTTCACAGATTATACAAAATTTCCGAATATCACTGCGATAAATCGCAGTTTATAAAAAAGGTAAAAAAAAGTCCGTATTATAACGATTCTCTTTGAGATCCCGAGTCTAATGTTTAAATTCGTCGTTTAACGTCAATGATAGACAATACAATATTCATTTTTACATTAATTAATGAGCAACCGATTATTTTAAACGTCAAAATCCAGCATGGCGCAAGAGAAGTTAAAAATTGATTCTCTACAACGATCATAAATAATATTCAATAAATACGTAAAAAGAATGATTCACGGTTTAACGTTCACTAACTACCAAGCGTATAATTTATTCAGCAGGGGAAAAAAAAAAAAAAGAAAAGTCTAATGTATAAATTTTATGTTGCAAGAAAAGTGTAGTCAATGATGAATCGATCCAATTGTAAACCAAATCCAACGGTTCGAGGTCCGAGTCACGTTCGACGTTTTTGGTCCGACTGGTTTATATCGTATAGGCTGCATTTAAAAGCTTCGTCAAGGTATATTTCTACCGAAGAAATCAAAATGGAGGGTGTATAAAGTAACGCGTATATGGAACAGTTCTCCGGCTGGACGATCGCGTTCCTCGAAACAATGGAAACGCGGTAATTCATTTTCTAGAAGGCAATCTCGGGGTAAATATCGCGGAGGCTTATGAACCGAACCGTAATAGGCGTAGCGGAATATCTGGCCGAGTGAAAGGACCCTGATTCTGTAACGTTCCCCGCCGTCGAGAGATTTAGAACTACGCCAAGTTGGTGTAAATCAGCGAGCCAACGCGGTGGATAGTGGATGAACTGGAATCTACGGTAGCGTTTGTCATAGAAACAAAGAAGAATAAAATATGAGTAATAATTTAAATTATTTTCACGATCTTTCTCATTTTGAAAGCTGTTCTATTGGAATTCTTAAAGGTATTTCCTTTTTTTCACTTACCGTTAGAGAATATCTATAAAAATAGTTGTACAATAAAATTGAACGGATCTGAAATTTTAAATGCGTTGGACGATATTTTTAAATATTTTTTAGAATTTATTGAGATATAAAGATATTTATTAAGATGTAAGAATTTAGTAAGATATAAAAAATAAGGATTTAAGAAATAAGAAAAGGAAATTGTGATATTGTATAAGTAAGTCTGACGACTTTTTACATTTTTTTTAACTAGTCTCATTTTTTTTCGTTGGTTGTTAGTAACACTACGAGATAAACGCAAAGGATGCTAAAATTAAGTTTGCTGTATCGTGCATTGCTGTTTTAATTGCATACCATATAAAAGTAATTATAATGGCCTCTTCACTGTTGGTCAGTTCATCCTTTAACTTGTTAACTAGGTAATTTCGTTGTTAGAAGCTCTTTCGTACATGGTGCTTGAATGTGAATAAAAGAGAATTAATTTTAGTTCTTCTAGTTCTATGATGGAACGTGAAATATTAAAATTTAAAATTTTTTACTGAAGTTACTTTTGTTTAATTAAACTTAATAAGTTCAAGTATTAAAAAAAAGTTGAAGAAGATTAAAAAAAGAAAAAATGTCGAACTTTAATTTGCTAACTGAGTAATTTCTCAGTTAACAACAAAATTATCAAAATGATCAAAACGATCAATTTGTAATTTTTATTGAAATTTTGAATATTTCTATTAGAATTTCTATTAGAAATATATGTAAAGGTTTGTCTCCCTTGCATTACGTATTTTTTCATACAGATTTCTTTACTTATTTCTTCGATTCAAATAAATATATTTCAATCGTCGGTAGTTCTAATATTAAAAAGTCATCCAGAATTAAAAATTAGTAAAAAAGAAAGTGTTTCGTGAAAATATTCGAATAATAAAAAACGAGTTTCTGATAAAAATATAGCGACGCGTTAACAATAGATCTACCAAACTAGTAAAAATGGCCCATTCTTAATTTTTTAGACAAATATCATAAATTAACAATTTCCCATAATATTCTATTAAATATAAAAATAAATATTTATTTCGCTTCTATTTCAATTTCTTCAATAAAAATAAGTAAACTTAAAATCCAAAAGAAACTAATTATTAAGTGCAAAACATCGACAATTCGCGTGACGAATTATCTTTCCCAGTTAACAGGTTAACAACGATGCTACGTCAGAACTTTCTCCCAATAAAGCGAATGCTAAAATAAGTACAGCAATTTACAAACTTACTTTTTGTATCCACTTTACGCATTACATTTGTAACTTAACGAGCGCAACTCAACGTACCGCAGTTGGCCGAAAGGGTTGCCGGTCAGAAAATACGATGTCGATAAAGAGAAGCTTAAAACGCTATCTACGAGCCGCTCGTATTGTTTCCTGTCCCTGAGAACGTCTTCGTAATGCATACTCCGATTCTGAGTAACGTTAAACCCAACGAAACCCGCGATACCTGTAATTCACACAAGTGCTCTATTACAGGAGCACAAGTAATTGCTGATTCAGTGGCAAAGAACGCTTGATACGACCATTACTCGACGACACGAAAGGTTCTGTGAGTTATATCTTAACTATAATAACAGAAACGCAGCTGAAAATTTTTAAGTATCCATGTTAATGTATATAATCAATGGATATAATAAATAATATAATAATAATGGATATAATAAATAATATAATAATAATGGATATAATAAATAATATAATAATAATGGATATAATAAATAATATAATAATAATGGATATAATAAATAATATAATAATAATGGATATAATAAATAATATAATAATAATGGATATAATAAATAATATAATAATAATGGATATAATAAATAATATAATAATAATGGATATAATAAATAATATAATAATAATGGATATAATAAAATTTCACGCTGATAACATAAAAATTTCCTTTCTTCTTTCTATCGTCGCTTACAAAATACTTTCTTGCACACTTCTTTGTGACACAATTAGGGTAATAAATAATAAAACTATGATGATAATATTAACTAACAACTTGCGAATATAATCAATAAAAATTAGGATCTTAACTGTTATCATTTCCACGTCGAGCTGGACTCGATATTACGATTTGCTACATTTCCCTCAGTTTCAACGCACGAAACATATTCTTTTATACTGAAATTAAATTTTATAGGAATTTACCAACGTAGATATGTTATCGATTATAAAAATATGAGAGTTAAGGTAAATTCGGTGAGCTTTTGAAAATATTTTATTAAATATGATCCAGTTGAGATAGAACATTGAATATGATTAATAAGAGCGCAAAGGGTCGAATATCTTCAGAACTCTGTAACAGAGAAATTTTTCCAAATGATTGAATTAAAACGAAAAAATTATCTGGATTATATCCCTTTGCGGTCGAAAACCGGAATATTCCTGGCGAAGTAATTTTATTATTTGTTACTGAAGATAGATTCCAAGATACGTGAGGTTTATCTATTCCTCTTCCAAAAATTCGTGAACAATAAATTTATTTTACCATCTTTCTGTGTCCAAAATTCATCTGATAATCGTACAAAAATCATTTAACACTTTGCACTCGCACTTTTTTAAGTTTCAAAAGACTACTGCGAAAACTTAGTGTTTTTTTGGATAGGGGAACAGAAAATCACAAATGTTTACGATTTTGTATTCACTTACTTAATTTACTTTATTTTGAAACAAAAGAAGTGTTCGAATTCACGAAGATACAGAATTCAATTTAAATTCCGTCGCCATAACGGCGCCAGTCGAATGTAAAGGGTTAAAATAGATATTCAAACTTTCCACGACATTATCCAAACAATTTTTATTAAAAAAAATATTTCTCTAATTTTTATACCTCCGAATATATTCCAGCAATTTTCATTGCTCCACCTTCCATAATATTTCTTTTCGTAAACAAACAAAATTCAAGTTGGAGAGGTTTAATTCACGTTTTCCTTCGATCTTGCGCAAGAAACGCGATAAGATCGTTCAAAACAGATTCTCACGAATTTTCGAGCGAATCCAACGAATCGAGTATTTATATCGAAGGAAATGGCGTGTGACACGGTATGCCGGACGGACAATTTTAACCGTGTTCGCATTACGGGAAAAGCGTGTTAATTCCTTCTCGTCGATCGTCCGTGAATCGAGCGGTTCGCGGCGACTGAGAAAAAGGAAAGAAGGAAAGAAGAAATGTACGAAAGGGAAGACATAACACGACGATGGAATAAGCGACGGAATGAAGAGAGATCCGGTCGTCCAGACTCATTAGTCAGCCTCAGGGGCAGGTGTCTATGATTAAGAATATCGGGGACTGGTGTGTGGCGGGTTGGCGAATCGCCAAACTCTTAATTCTTACGACGACCCAGACGAACTTTCGGTCGTGCCGATTATTACCGCCACTCTTTCCAACCTCCTTGGCCACCGGCCAAACATGTTGCAAACATTCTCCGGAATTCCCTTCGCGAACACCTTCGTCGATACGTGCGCGTCGTACGCCATGCGGATCATTGATCAGTGGTCGGTGAGAAAAATTGTGGGAGATTGGGAGAAAATAAATACCTTTTTATGGTTGTTTAGAGAAGTAGGAGGGGGATAGTGGTAGTTGGTTTTCTTTTTCGTGTAATTAAATTATTTTCTGGTTGACTGAAGATTCGGGATAATAAATCGTATATATATTATCACGCTTAATTACATTATGTAAAATGTACAAAGTGTATGCGTGCGTTTCTTTTGGTGGCACAAAGGAGACTGCACAAATCACCAATCTCTGAAACAAATGAGAAACGCACAAACGTGCGTCGCGCACACACCCACAATCCTCACATGTATAGGCACATGTCGATAATGTATAACACGGTTGTCTAACGCTTTCTTACATTGGTTTAAGTTTCTTTGAAATTAGGTCGATACGTGCACTTTGCACGGTGTGTGGATCATTGGTCAGTGGTCGGTGAGAAAAATTGTGGGAGATTGGGAGAAAATAAATACCTCTTTTGGTTGTTTAGAGAAATAGGAGGGAAATATTGGTGGCTGCTTTTCGTTTTTGTGTAATTAAATTATTTTCTGGTTTAAGTTTCTTTGAAATTAGGTCGATACGTGCGCTTTGTACGGTGTGTGGATCATTGATCAGTGGTCTGAGAGAAAAATTGTGGGAGATTGGGAGAAAATAAATACCTTTTTTGGTTGTGTAGAGAAGTAGGAGGGGGATAGTGGTATTTGCTTTTCTTTTTTGTGTAATTAAATTATTTTCTGGTTTAAGTTTCTTTGAAATTAGGTCGATACGTGCGCTTTGTACGGTGTGTGGATCATTGATCAGTGGCCGACGAGAAAAATTGTGGAAGATTGAGAGAAAAAATTTCTTTTTTGATTATTTAGAGAAATAGGAAGGGAATATTGGTGATTGCTTTTCTTTTTTGTGTAATTAAATTATTGACCAGCTTAACTTTCTTTGAGATTACCCTTGGTTTCAAGAAAGATAATAGAAATTTGTGGATTTACCGCTAGAAATAATATTTTAGACAAAAATTAGCGATATTGGAGAGTATTATTTGAAAATATAAAAACTTATCTAACATTCAATTTAAGAAAATAGGGGTAGTTACCCTCTCTCGTCACTTAACTGATATAGCACAATAAAAGAAGTAGTATAAGAAATCAAATATAAAACCCTAAAATAAATTAAAGAATTCATGCCTACTATAATCTATGTATAATGTAAATTAATACACACAATTTTTCATAGTATTTCCTATACAAATTATTTAACCAACACAATATTATTAACACGTAAAAAAAAACACTTTCCAAAATATCAAAAACATGACCAATATTTATAAAATGACCAGTACCAAGGAACGTTAATTACCTTTTATCCGTCACTTGCTCCATTCTCTAAACTTCAACGTCCACATCTATTTCAAGCGCCATGCAAATAATCACACCGATCGAAAGACACATAAATCACCCAAGCACGCAAACACTCAATTAAGCTCTCCATAAACAAAACCATCATTAACATCCTCGTTTAAAAGAGAAAAAAAAGAAGAAAAAAAAAAATTCTTTAAATAAAACCATACACCTTCCGGTTGAAACTCTCGCGAGGCAGCCTCAACCACGAAACACAATCATGGTTCGAAGCCCATCCACAGCATCGCCAGAGAAATCGAACGATTTACCAGCGGCTCTATTTCAAGGCGGCTGATTACCGATTTACAAACACCGTCGCGGCCAGGCGAGGTAAAAGCGAGGAAATAAAACAGAAGCATGAAACCAGCACGAGAAAACCGCAAACGCGCCGCAGAAGGATAGAAAGAGAGAGCCGCAGAGCCGGTGTGTGCGACACACGTACACTTCCGCTCATAAATATCCGGACGCTGGTTGATTTGCAGTAAAATTACAAAATTGCATTGCATCGTTGTTACTTAAACGCGCAAATTAACACACTCGGTACGGCTGACGTGAATTTGTGTCTTTATAAATTCTTTTACTGGTAAATTGGGATATTTTTTTCTTTTTTATTTTAATACGAAGAAACAGCGTTTCTTGTATTTATATAAATTTAAATAGCAGATCTTTGCAGTGTTCGAAAATTATTATGTGTGTGGTCTTCAGCTGGATTTCTAAGTGAAAATCATTCGCGAATGTGGTAATAGTTAGTTCATGAATAAAAATAATATTTATTATTTTCTTATATTAGCAATAGTGTATTAAAATTAAATATGGGAGTCGTGGATGTTTGAATTAATTTTTGCAGTATTTTTATTATTTTAGAAGAAGCTTTTTTATTTGGTTTGTAGCTTAGAAATTAATTAACCCGAAGATTGAAATTCATTTTTGTAGTATTTCTATCATTTTAAAAGAAGCTTTTTTATTTGGTTTGTAGCTTAGAAATTAATTAACGCAAAGATTGAAATTCATTTTCGTAGTATCTCTATCATTTTACAAGAAGCTTTTTTATTTGGTCTGTAACTTAGAAATGAAACAACACGAAGATAGGAAATGTTTCAATTCACAAATCATAAGGATATTGCATATTTTTAAAAAGCAATTTCGTCGTTTCATAATATTTTACCATATGTACTTAACTATAGTAATAATAAAGGATAAAATGTAGGAGTGATTTGGAAACTGATTTGTAAATTCTCGAAACCTGAAGTCTTAATTTTTTTTCCTAAGAGGAATATTAAAGTCCCAACAAACTTTTTGCATAAACCTTCATCAGTCATAGTTAAACAATATATACATACAATAATTTCTAAACCTTTTCTGAACCCTACTTCCTTTTTTATCGATAATAGTATCGAATTTACTAAAAAATCTAAAAAGAAATATATTCCAATTAATTAATTCATTCATAAGGGATGAAAGAATCGTACATCTCTATTTTAAATTTCTACTATAAAAATTCCCAACTTAAGATGCCAAAATATCAGTTATTTTTCAAACAATACTAACCTCAAAAAATTAAATTTAATCAAACAAAATAAACCACACCTAAATAATTCAATTCAACCTCGAGTATCTCGAATCACAAAAAAGATGCAAAGCTTCAAGTTCTCTAAACTCGCAGTGTCTCGAAATTTCCATTTTCCGAGAAACCGATCGCCAAGTAAAACCATCTCCGATCCTTCCGTCTGATATTTTCCAACAAAAATCCATTTCATCGAACCTATACAAGCATCCAGATATTTTTGAGCACTAGTGTATGTACCAATACACGATCCTGGAGCACCGCGATACTACTGGCGGCCAGGAAAAAATAAAAAGAATAACAAGAAGAATAAGAAGCAGCAGAAGAAGAAGAAGAAGAAGAAGAAGAAGAAGCTGCCGCCTCCGGGAGAAGAGGCCTCGAGGTCGTGGCTGCGTAGTTCCTTTACGCTGGCTCCCACGAGCTCAGCCACCAACAGTCGCTTTCCAGATCAGATTCATTGACCTCGCTGAATCTCCTTTTCCTCTCTCTTTCTCCTGGCTTTTCTCTCGGTTCGTGTGTATGCGCGTGGACTTGGCCGCTGGTGCTCTTTCTTTCGCGACATCGACACAGGAACAAGAGGGAGGGACGAGGGAGTTACGAGGAAAAGAGAAAAAAACCGCGCTATCGTGGACACGATTAATGCGATCTCGCGACGAGCGTTGACCATTGAACGATTTCTTGCACCGAGTTTGGATAACGGCCGGGGTGAATGCGGCGATTTCACGGTTACGAAGCAGTGATAAGGAAGGAGATGAATGGAGCAGTTTCGGGTTCGGTTCTTGCGGCGAGGGGTGGGCGCGGAGCATCGATGTGGATGGAAGGATTGGATGCTTGTTGGCAAGTTGGAGAGGGTATTCTCTTTGATTCAATGATTGGTGTTCGGTGGTTGTTTTTTGGGTTGAGGTTGTTGGATTGAATGGTAATTTTTATGTTTGATAATTGTTCTAGCTGAGACATTTATAACCCTTAATTATTTATTTGTCTTAAGGATTTCTCGATATTCATGGATGTTAATAATAGCTATTTACCGATTTTAACAGTGTGTCGAATGCAAAGCATTGAAATGTTACATGTATTTTGTATTTGGTAATTTTAAAAAATTAGAAAATTACGGTTAATTCCCAGTGAAATTAACAGTGAAATTAATTAACAGTAAAATTATTTCATATACTATTTTGTATTTGCTAATTTTCAAAAATTGGAAAATAACAGTTAGTTTACAGAGAAATTAATTAAGAGTAAAATTATTTTGTATACTATTTTATATACTATTTTGTATTTGCTATTTTTTGAAAATTAGCAAATAATAGTTAATTTACAGTGAGATTAACAGTGAAATTAATTAACAGTAAAATTATTTTATATACTATTTTGTATTCGCTAATTTTTTTAAATTAGCAAATAACAATTAATTTAGAGTGAAATTAACAGTGAAATTAACAGTGAAATTAGTTAGCAGTGAAGTTACAGTTAAAGTCAAAATAAAACTTTATCACAAATATAGCGTGTCTTTATTACATTTGAGCCATAATCTGCGCCACGAGTGGGACTCGTGATTGTAGGGCAAAGGATTAATTACTAACACCTAGTTTCCGGGCATTAACACTTAACCGTCCGGCTCTTTCACAGCAAAATTTAAATATACAACCGGCAAAACTATGTATACCTTAGAAGCTGTACTTTTTCAACCAAAATTAATATATTTTTCGTAAAAGACAATATTTTCGAACAAAATTTTCAGGGAATGTGAAGAAACCACGAAACATAAAATTATAAGAAACGAACCGCGCAATAAAATAAAAAATAAATATTAATCTCTCATACGATAGACTTCATCGAACACTAAACCCTTCAATTTTCAAATGTATTAAAAATTGTAGGAATGGTAGTGAATATTTGAAGTGCTTTTACAGTGATTGACTTAAAAAACTAACTAAAACTATGTTTCCTCGGCTCTTTTATATTATTTTCCGGTTAAAGGCCGAACAAATTGGAAACGAGGTCCCATCGTATTGCTGCGGCCGAAAACTCGAGACCTAGCTTTTATAAGGAGTCTCTCACACACACCAAGACATTCTCTGCCTACAAAATTGATCACACGAGTACATCTCTGATTGTAAATATATTAATAGAAATGTCCGCGAGGCACGTTTCCGAGCGTGTGAGTGAAACTGAAATTAATTGGGAACCAGGAGAGGGGAGAAGTAGTACAGGTTCACCAGAAAGCTCGTTTATCTCGAAGGGCGCTCCAAGGGTTCCGCCGTGGCGCCCTAGCGGAGAAAATAAACGATCGAGCAAACAGGAAGCCAAGTGTACGGAAAAAAGTTGCGTGCCCTAGGCAAAGTGCCAATGCCCGTGAACGTGGATTCTATGAAGGTCCTCGAAACGATTGCTCGTCGAAATTGTTTTCAGAGGGGACGGATGTAATAAAATATAAAACGGCTAAGAGAAAAAGGAAAAAAAAAAAATTGAACGATTCTGTAAAACCACAATCTTTTTAGATTGCAATTTTCAGTCTGGTTGTTTACAGTAATAATTACAGTGCTTTGAAAGTTTTAATGTAATAATATACAGTGCCGGGGAAAAATCTTAGATTATCTACTGGAATAAAATATTTTGTTATTTTGTGAATACTTTTAAAACTACTTTTGAAAATTTAATTTGCTACTATCCTGTGTGTGACTAATTTTTTAATATATGATCAATGTAGAAAATTGTTAACGTAAAAAATCGTCAATGTAGAAAATCATCAATGTAGAAAATCGTTAACATAAAAAATCGTCAACGTAGAAAATTGTTAACATAGAAAATCGTCAATGTAGAAAATTGTCAACATAGAAAATCGTCAACATAAAAAATCTTCAATGTAGAAAATTGTCAACATAAAAAATCGTCAATGTAGAAAATTGTTAACATAGAAAATCGTCAATGTAGAAAATTGTCAACATAGAAAATCGTCAACATAAAAAATCTTCAATGTAGAAAATTGTCAACATAAAAAATCGTCAATGTAGAAAATTGTTAACATAGAAAATCGTCAATGTAGAAAATTGTCAACATAGAAAATCGTCAATGTAGAAAATTGTCAACATAGAAAATCGTCAATGTAGAAAATTGTCAACATAGAAAATCGTCAATGTAGAATATTGTCAACATAGAAAATCGTCAACATAAAAAATCGTCAATGTAGAAAATGGTCAACATACAAAATCGTCAATGTAGAAAATTGTTAACATAGAAAATCATCAATGTAGAAAATTGTCAACATAGAAAATCGTCAACGTAAAAATTTTTTCTTAACAAAACCCTTCAAATACAGTCGATGTTTTCAGAAGATGAAGGTGTCATGCTACAGATATCAAATTAAATTATAATGGACAAAGCTTAAAAGCCATTCTTCTTACATTTTTTTCGAAACGCTTTTTGATTAAGTTGTACATTTCCTTTTCACGGTACCAAATTTTTGTAGTCACAAAAATCATCGGATGGGAAATTTAGCATACTTGGATTTAATTAAATAATATGTAAATTCAAAAATAAATACAATGGTGTGCAATGGTGTGTTCCTTTTGTAGCCGCTGTGCATACTTAAAATACTTCTTACTATTTTGCAGTATCTATGATAGGACAAAATGAAATAATATATTATACGGAACAATACCACGTGTTACTTTTATTCATTAAGAAAATTCAATTTTCAAAAAAAACGTAACATGACCTCCTCAAACTCTGAAACCTTCAAGTTTCAAACCTCATGTTACCGAGCGTTTGTTAAAATTGTAAAATAAATAATAGTTTATTGCTTGAAACCGATCCCATCGCCGAGAGCAACAGAGTCCGGTTTCTCAAAGGATTATGTCATATTTGTGCAAGAAGCTCCAAATAGGATTCTGCATCGACCTAATGAAAGCCACTTTTCGATCGGATAACTCCTTTTTAAGTAACGCATCGCGGTGTCTTTAATACGATTCGAGCAGATTTAATAGGAATCTCGGTACGTATAATCTTCGATTCTAGATCATCCGCGCGACGCGATCGATACTGTCACTGACACATTTTCCACACGCGTGACAATTGTGCGATGAAACATGAAATTTATTGCAATAATTATAATATGCACTTTTTATACATATCTATGAAACATCGAAACAGTGTTTCACACCTGTAAGCATCTCAAAGCTTATCTTACAATATTGCAGAAAACTAATTGTAGATTCTTAATACCCGCACTTAAAAGATCAACACTTAACCTAGCGACGATTAAATAATACCTCCTTGTATCAAAGAAATTAGAATAATAAATACTTGAAAAAATACATAATACACCGGAAACAAATCTTTGACCATATAATTTACAGAAACTCACAAAAAAATAATCAAAAGCTCATCGTTAATAATTTATAAAATTTGAGTAAGAAAAACCGGTCATTTGACCGCTTTGGTAGCTTCGGTATTAATATCTTTCACAGAAAATCACAAAGGGTTCTGAAAAATGCACCGTTACAGCTTTATAGAATTTACAAACCTGTAATTTTGACCATTTTATTAGTTCCAATAAAATAACTCCTTCGGGTATGACCTAGGGAATTATAAAATCCGGTATTTCCTTCAGAACTGCGTTTTTGGAGAAAAGGGTACAAGCGGCAATATCTCGGCTCCTAATTGCAGTATCTCCATTCTGGAAACGCAGTTTTGCTCGTTATAACGTACCGAACGCGAGACACACGCCAGATTTCCTTTGTGAAACATTAATGATCCGCCCACCATCGATCACAAATAGTACACCACGGTACAAAAACCTATCGAACCATAAAACCACTCGAAGACCGATAAGCGACCCCACAGGGTCAAGCGCGCATCTAACAGCCGTCGAAGAAGGCAAAAAAGAACGCACACGAACGCGCACAGCACGCATAGAGAACGGTGTCTTTGAAGTCCGTAAAAATGCAAAGGAGGGGAGGCAAAAAAAGAAAAAGAAAAAAAAATCATGCCTCGAATATCTTCTGGAACTGGAACACGATCGCTTGCTGTCGATCGAGCAGAACCTGGCCGGTAGAGAAACCAAGAGAAGCTGATTTACTAATCAACCGAGAAACGCCGCGATTACAATCCCGTGGAATGTGCTTAGAACCGTCGTTTCGAAAGGCTTCTACTCTCACGTTCTAATAGCTGTGTGTATTTCAGCCGATCGCGTGTACATGCGCACGCTTTCCGTGCACCGGCTACAGGAATTCGTCTGAAAGATCGGCGAGATCGTTCTTAACGCATTCGCTACCGATGAAATTAACACTGCAACTTGTTTGAGATTTCTGTGAGATATTTTTTTATATTGGCTATGGTGCCTTTTGGACAGATTTTTCCACGATTTTGTGTTGAAAGTTGGGTAGACCGAGGCGAATATTATTTTCTTTTGATAGTGAAGGATAATAGTAAAAAGGAAAATTAACTTGTTATAAATTCGTAATAATAGTGATAATAGCGGTAAATAATAGCGATTTAATTCGAACATTAATGATAAAAAAATTGTTTCAAATTTAAAACTCTTTGTTTCGATTGAATTTTTATCTTGATCCGATTCGCCTCGGTCTACCCTACAAAGATTTGTATACCTTGAATTATATATTTTTATCTGCTTTTTATTTAGATTTATTCGAAATAAAATTTTTTACATTAACTATGGTGCCTTTTGGACAGATTTTTCACGATTGTCTGTTGAATGTAGGGTAGACCGAGGCGAATATCATTTTTTTTTTTTATAGTGAAGGATAATAGTAACAAGGAAAATTAACTTGTTATAAATTCGTAATAATAGCGATAATAGCGGTAAATAATAGCGATTTAATTCGAACACTAATGATAAAAAAATTGTTTTAAACTTAAAAATCTCTCTTTTGATTGAATTCTTCTGATGAAGAACACCGTAAAAAAATAATTGTAAACTGTAACAAATAATTATGCGTGAATAAGAGTTAAGGGATGAAAGAACTCGGGCGGGTGAAAAGGAGAAATAGTTGGTGTAATAGTAACAGGTGCCTCACCCTGTTCGTGAATGCGAGCATGCACGATTCTCGGCCTCCTTAGACCAGAGAATGTTCGATATACTCCTTGGAATTGTTTCGAAACCGTTCGCATTATCCTAAGGAATTTCATGTAAATCACGAAGATTAATATTACGAGTAATTGGATTAGCGCCGTGTACGATTTGCGTTGATCTTGAGGAAAGACTGGTATTTAGCGCGGCTCCATAGCTGTGTAATTTTATAACGATGTCGAGAATTAATCAGCTTCATTTATTCATAGAAAATGTGTCTTCTCTAACCCTCTAATTGTGGGTGTGGTTTATAAACTACATACTAAAATTATAGCCAGAGGCGGGTATGGTGTGTAAATATGTTAATTTTTGTT
>SMSQ01019094.1:0-12105 GCA_019453375.1 Ctenoplectra terminalis | reverse complement strand
TTAAATTTGCTTTAATATTGCAAAGTAATACCTATTTGACAATGCCACAATTTGAGGGAATTAGTCAACTAGTTCCGGTCTCACCTACCATTCCGGTACAAGATTATGCACATACTTATTCTACCAAAACAACAAACAATTTTAGCGACGCTACCTTCTGTAATGTTCTTCCTTCTCCCAACNTATTAAAATTGTTATTTTATCGATACAAACATTTATTTGTTTGCACATATTTATAATAATGAATTAAATGACAATTTGTGGGCCGAATTAGAGTATACTATATTTGATAAGGATTTTTTATTAGTCTACGATATTAAAATTGTTATTTTATCGGTACAAACATTTATTTGTTTGTACATATTTATAACAACGAATTAAATGATAATTTGTAGGCTGAATTAGGCTAAAAATCATCATCTGAGTTATAATTAATACATATGTGAAGTTCTATATTTTTTATGTTAATACCTGATCAACAAATGGAACCAATTAACACTTCGATAGGAGCGAAGCAAAGTAAAAAAAAGACAAAAATAATATGTAGTGTTAAAATTCTCCACGAATTAGATAAAATAAAATATCGTAAATTATACTCAATGTATCACATTTATACAAAATACTCATGAAAAAATATGAAAGAGTACTTAGTGTAGAAAAATACATAACTAGCCAAAACGAAAGTATTTACATACCGCGGTTACTTTTAGATTTTTTATTCTCACTGATATAGTACGTAAATTTTTTGCAACAACGACGCGTTAAATTTGCTTTAATATTGCAAAGTAATACCTATTTGACAATGCCACAATTTGAGGGAATTAGTCAACTAGTTCCGGTCTCACCTACCATTCCGGTACAAGATTATGCACATACTTATTCTACCAAAACAACAAACAATTTTAGCGACGCTACCTTCTGTAATGTTCTTCCTTCTCCCAACTTCAGATTAAATATTGACGCTAATTCTTTTGTAGCCATGTCACATAAAAAATTAACAGCAACATCAAATTTTTCCCTCTTATTTTCATTCTCATCGCCAACTACAACCCCTACGTCCTATCCATCGCCAAAAGCACATTGCATTTCCAAAGACTACGATTAACATTATTAACGCATTGCGTACGGGTCGCGAGATATCTCGTACATAGCAAACCGAACTTTGTGGCCGGGTTACGAGATATCTCGTTTCAATGTTTATTCATACGCGCGTATCGACGACTCAAGAAATTAAAAATAGATTTTTTTGTTAAGTTACCAAGACAACCAAGCCATGCATATTCTCAAGGCAAATAATCAGCGAAATAAATGTACGTCGAGATTCCGAAAGAGTAGAAAACAATCGATCAGTATTGCCATTATATTGATAGGTCTGTGTCGATCGCGCATCGTACCTTATAAAGTGTTTTATCGTTGTACAACATTTTGTTATTTCAAAATCGACGTTTTAATTTACGAGGAAACGGTTTTTTTAATTATTCCACAAAATAGACTCTAATTCTAAAAAGTAACAAAATGAAAAATAAAAAAAGTGCGTATATGCATTGTACAAAGTATTTTTGGAGCGTTAAAAAATGTGCGGGCCCTGGAAGCTTGTTAAGCGAGCAGAGTGTCCTACGCAATGTGTTAATTGAGACTTTTATTCACAGAGTTTATCATAGAACATGTTTTTCATTTAAACTTCATTTCGGGTGTACATTTTCCATACACATACTTATTATACTTAATATTATTATACTTAAGCTAGTTTGAAATTCGTCAAATCGACGGGTTCCATAAATCTTTAATTAATTAATTTAATTAATTTAATTTACGAGGAAACGGTTTTTTACTTATTTCATCAAATAGACCCTAATTCTTAAAAAGTAACAAAATAGAAAACAAAAAAAAGTGCGTATATGCATTGTACAACGTTTTTTTGGAGCGTTCAAAAATGTACGAGTCCTGGAAGCTCGTCGAGCGAGCAGAGCGCCGTACGCGATGTGTTAATATCCATCATAATTATCGTTATCGTGAACAACCGTACACCGATAACCATTAGCGAAGCCAGCATACATTGTCGTTGTATCCAGCAATTGCATCACACGATGAGATCGTTTCTACCCTCGGTTATCCGGTATTCGTCCAATAAAATGGAGTTCTGCCAAGCATAGATCGAATCGCAGGATCTCAGATTTCTGGTCTCTCTTTCTCTCCCTTTCCCCTCGACAGTTTCTTTCTTTCGCAAGGTTCCTTGGGTTCCTTTTTCTGGAAATCCTTGCCGTATTCACGGGTCGAGAGGGGCCCGAAGCACGCGTAAACCTGGCGTAAACTGTGAACGATAAACAACGCCGTCGAGCAGTTTATGCTTTCCGCGAGGAATACTAGGGATGTTTGGCCGCTCGTACGTGGAGCTCTTCGGATTCCACAGCCGTGTTGGATCGCGAGTCAAACGCATTCTCTTCCTGTGCCATTATGTTATTGCTGCAGGCGGCAGCGGTGGCGGGCGCGAGCCAACGGGCGTTATATTGGCGCCGTGGGAGAGAATCGACGCCATCTTTCCACGTTTCTGAACTTGCCGCGTGATTTCATCGGGACGACCAAGATACGTCCCCGAGATTAACTGCTCCGGTGCAAATGCCACGGATTCTGTCATTTTTCTGCTCGTTCCGATCAATCTTTTGCTTTACTATTATTTTTAGCAGCTACACGTGTTAACGATACAGGTATTTATTGGTTCAACGCGTTAAGCGCCACGCCGGATTCTGCGGACCGATGTTGAAATTTTAGGCGTCGCTGGTTTTGGACTGACAGTAGCAATTTCAAAAAATAATACCTTATAATTCATTTTGGATTTATATTCATAATGTATTCATTAGTGTATTAACATTTTTTGCTTTTAACGCTGGATATATTCGGTATCCGCGCGAAAAACTGTGATAACGAACGCCGGATATATCCGACATGCACGATGTGACCCACAGAGACGAGCGCCCAATTAACCCGTTAATTGCCAAATTTTTATTTTTTTTATTTTTGACCGGATAAGTTATATATGTGCACAAAAAGTTGTGTAACGATATAATTATATTCAAATTATGTTTTGTTTTGTGTATTTGTTATATTTCTTGAATTTTTCAAGGTCTCTTATATACAAAAAAATTATTATATATTTCTCATACTAAGAAATTATTAAGACAATACTAAGACAATATTTATGCAGAAATGTAATATTTAAAAACAAACGATTTACTTTCAAGCGAAAACAGGATAGAACGAGACGAATGCTATTTTATTTTAATACTCCAAATTTAGAAAGTTAGCTTTTTATTATAAAGTCGTCGTTAATAACTATTTAATCTGAACATTAATAATAAAACAGGGTAAAGACAGTTAATAACAAAACAGGGTAGAACGAGACGAATAAGATTATTTTCTTTTAATATTCCAAATTTAGAAAGTTAACTTTTTATTATAAAGTCGTCGTTAATACCTATTTAATTTGAACATTAATAATAAAACAGAGTAGAACGAGACGAATAAGATTATTTTCTTTTAATATTCCAAATTTAGAAAGTTAACTTTTTATAACAAATTCGTCGTTAATACCTATTTAATTTGAACATTAATAATAAAACAATTTTTTTAAACTTAACACGTTGCCCCAAATGACGGCTATAGCCGTCCGATCTTTGCCAATATGTACGCAAACGACGGCTATAGCCGCCATGCACATTTTAATTAATAAAAAAAAGAACAGCGTTAGTACGAAGCGTTCTAACGCATACACTTGTTAATTATTGAGTAATACATAAAAAAAAAGGTATAGCATGCCAGACAGCATATTAGTTCTCTTATGCGTTTTTCTCAATTGAAAACAAAAATCTGTTTCTGAGCACGATCGTCAAATTAAAAGTGTGCGGCAACGTGTTAAAAATCATTCTTTCAACCGAATTCTTATTTCGATCCGATTATCTGAACAACGTGCGTCACGATTAGTTCGGATAATCAATAATAAAATAAAACTAATATTACTCAATCGTTCGCTTCTTTCTTCGAGCAGCTGCGAAACATTTTATTAAATTTTCCAAGGTTCTTCAAGAGCGCCGAGTAAAATCGCTAAAAGGGGAGGGTACGAGGGTGGAAGCGTGCCCTTTTTTTAGAAGATTCACGCCGTGAGCATTTCGGATGGAGAGTCTTGATTGGAAAAACAGCGGTGTGCAGAAAGCGTCGGTGTAACTAACCGTGAGGAGTTTCCATCGAGATCGACGATCGGCTAACGAAGCTGGCCGCGCCTAGAATATCAGTTCGTTTGCGCGAAAAGAGAAGCAATTGGAGTTTCCTAAATTCTCGAGCTCGAGGGTGCAGACATGATCTACGATAGCGACGACGTTACATCCAACTTTTTAAATCGTACGTTCGAGAAAATAAATGGTGGAGTTGTTTGTCTTTATCGGGCTTATGTAGGTCACTTCGTGTTGATTTATCGCTATTCACAAGCCGGATGTGTGTGCTCAATATTTGAAAGCGTCATAACATATGATGTATCGTATATTAAATTTTCATTGTTTGTTCGCCGATATCACAGTTAAGTAAAGTATGAATTTTTAATTCTTACCGAGACTTAACTCTTTGAGGCACATGATTTCAGATCAAAAATAGACCCATGTTACACAGGAATTTTATCGGGTATTAAATGAAACAAAATTGGTATATTTTTATTAATGAAGGTATAACATCATGTAAAAACATAACAAAATAGTAATAGTTAATTAAATTTGTTTATAACAATTGGTCAACCGTTAATTGTGTGTTGAATGTTGCTGTTGTTCTTAGGAATTTTGTGGAATGGAAAAAATCACTGCACGCACAGACACTATGTAGTTTGCTGTATTTAATTAGAATCTATTGTACAAGTTAATGCGTTAGTTATATTTATATTTGGGCGACTGGCGCGCGCAGAGAGCCAGCCCCAAAAACAAAAACATTCCTATAAAGTCCAACACTCAATTGTTGCATACTTCAACAGTTGCCAACACAAGGAATACATTTGTAACGTTGTTTAAATACATTACCAACTGCTTTACATAAATAAGGCGAAATATAAACCTATGCACATGCAGCTACTGCAAGATTTCGAGGTGGGACTAAAAATGTCCCACCATGCCGTGAAATACATCAAAAAGGTGGGACACTTTTAATCCCACCGTACCTCAAAGAGTTAAACAGTGCTGTTTAGAATTATCAACACAAGTGACAATGTCGTCTACACGAGACAACAATTCAAGTGCAACCGATTGTTTCAGTAAGACGCCATTAAATTCGTTTTTTCTGGTCGCGAGTTTTTATAGTTGTTTACAAAGAAGGTTTGTACGATATTTGAAATTAATTATTCGGTTAGTTTCTTTATTAGATCAATCTTAATATTATCAACTGATTATATTATCGTTTAAATGCAACATTAACACTAGAACTACCGACGAATAAAGCATACTTATTTCTACATAGAAAATCATAATGAAAGGTATATAAAAAAATACGCAATGCAAGGGAAACAAAGCTTTGTCTACATTTTTAACAGAAAATCACGGAAAATTGCCTGTGAGATGTCATAGTCAACTTATAAAATTTCTGTAAAAAATTAGGAATCGGTCATTTTGTACGTAGTGTGATAGTTCTAGTGTTAATAAACTGTTCTCGGAATATTTTAACTTTTTTTTTAGAATAAGATGTTAATGTGTAAAAATTTTTGTGCTTTTGAATTCGTCATATGTTTGTGCATATTTAAAAAGAAAATTATTTTTGTAGATACTTTTATCCGATACAAAAATATAGAAGATATAAACGAGTGCATTGAAGACTCCATTTATGTTTGATTAAATATCAGGCAATGGAAAGCGAAAAAGGTAAAAATTTTCGTATTTCTGAATTCGTCATATGTTTGTGCATATTTAAAAAAAAATTTATTTTATTTAGTTATCTACTCGTTGATGAATTATAGAGTATTCTTTTTTGAGATTGATACTGTCAGTTTTCGGGAAACAACGACGCCTAAACGAAAATTTCAGCGTCGGTCCGCAGGGATCGGACTATTTTTAGTTCCTTAAATCGTCGATTGAGTCGGAGAAACCTGAAAACGAGATATCTCGTCTTCCGGACACAACGTTCGGATTCCTGAAGACGAGATATCTCGTCTCCCGTACGCAATGTGTTAACACGTTAAGCGCCACGCCGATTTTGGTCGACTTTCCGTTAGGCTGTGTGCTGTGATACTAATTCAGAAACATTTGGTCGCAAAATAGTTAAGAATTTAAGAATAAAATTGTGGAGGCCTGTAAAGGAAAGTGGTGTCTTTGTTTAACACGTTGACGCCGGCGCGGATATTCGCGGTTCGTTCCGTGCGGCGACGCTTCAACTAGTGGTCCGCCCCACAAAAAAATTAAATAATTATGTTATTTTTATAATATTGAATGTCTGTTTATTATGTTGAGAGTTGAAAAATAAACCTATTTTGTGAAATACAAGTGTGACCCACTGTGATGCATGCTGTCCCACGGAACAGACGCGTGTGACCCACCGGTGATGCACGCCGGCGTCAACGTGTTAATGTGATTTAATAGAACGCATTTATGAATTATGAGATATTATTTTTCAAAATTGTTACTGTCGGTTCACAGAAACCAACGACGCCTAAACGAAAATTTCAGCGTCGGTCTGCAGGAACCCGCGTGGCGCTTAACGTGTTAACACATTGAAGACCAGAAACTTTTTTGAAAATCTTACTGCGGGATGAAGTTATACTCGAATAAAATTTTTACTTGCACACTTTTTCAAAACAACTATACCTACAGTAAATATGGATCTTCATTTCTATTTTCTACCAAAGTGATCATTTCTAAACGTAACATCCCATTTACAATTGCTTGTTACTTTTACAAACTAAAAGAAACGGAATACGAGATATCTCGTGATCGGTCCGCAATGTGTTAAGAATCATTTCAATTTTTCGTCAAAGAAACACCCTTGTGGAAATACCAATGTCTCAAATTAGCCACGTGTCTCATTTTCGATGTCTTTACTCTGCACATAGATAGAGTACCTCCTAGCTAAAACATACCTGAATATTTTTAATTCTCCCAAGGTATTTTCCGAGTACATGCCACACCACCCAATTTACCCAACCAGTAACAGCTCCATTCTCTAACATTATCGATTCGAAATTATTTGCGAGTTCTATCGCGAGTCCGCGATGCGCAAAATGAATCGGATCGTTATCAGCACAGGGCGCACACGCATACGTATAAACGTCGATGGAACCGATATAATCATTTGGAGACCCTTTGGCCAGCGAGAGACGCGATCGATCATGCGTGAAACGGCTGGAAGAGCACTCTCTGGTTACGTATAACGTTCCTGGACTTACGTGGTGCCCCGGAGGAATATTTCGAGAACGAGCCGATAACGATCTGTGTCCGTCCCGCGGCTTCGTTATCCGATCCGTATAGCCGCGTAAAATAACTTGCAAATTACGATGTGTGCGGCTCGACCGTCTCATCGTCCTCTTTCTTCGCCTTTTTTCAACGAGCTTTCCAACGTTTTCCACGGCTTTTATGACAGCCTTCTTCTTCCCTTCGCCTCATCGATCGGTCGCGTTCGCGTTCAAGACTATCGTCTCTTCGATAATATTTTTCCTTTTCTCCACGGAGTCCACAGCCGTGCAAGTTGTTAATGCTTCTTTTTTTTCGGTATTTTTTCTCTCGTTTTTTTCTTTTCTTTTTTTTTCTTCTTCTTTGTTCCCTGAAACGAACAGCGATATCGCGATGCCTTTGTTGCGGCCACGAGAAGTATAGGCTGCGCACGAAAATCTTCTGTACACTCGCTAATTTACCTTGTCGCGAAGGATAACACCTTGCACGCGGCAATCTCGTTTTACCAACTGTTCCTTGCGTCACTCGTTGCCTTGCCGCGGTGAATCTCAATTTTTATCGTTGCCAGAACGACGTTAACGAGGGGAGGATCCGAAATATCGGTTCTCGATTTTGATCTAATAGTCCCGCGGGCTCGTGTCGGTTGTGAACTCTCTGTTACTGCACGCAAAATGCTGGGTGCAGTTGT
This sequence comes from Ctenoplectra terminalis, assembly GCA_019453375.1. Taxonomy (NCBI): domain Eukaryota; kingdom Metazoa; phylum Arthropoda; class Insecta; order Hymenoptera; family Apidae; genus Ctenoplectra; species Ctenoplectra terminalis. The sequence continues at coordinate 4,011 of SMSQ01019094.1, read as the reverse complement.
TTTAATAGTTTTAAAGATGCGAGACGGTAAAAGTGTTATTTTAGCAGATGTCGAAGACCGTACCGACTGACCGTAGAGGCCAGTCAGATTTTAGTGAATCAAAAGATCGAGAAGATTAACCCTTTCGCTACGAAGAGCGTATGTATACTCCTTTAACCCTTTGCACTCGAAGTGTTTTTTCATTAATATTACCAGCAACTCGAAGATTCAAATGTTTACGAAACTTCTTTCTTATCCTTTTCTTTCCTTCTTTCACCCGCCACGAAATTGGTGACCTGCCTTACTGACGAGTCCACTAGCTGGCCCCGGACGAGAAACGATTTCCTATCCTATACCATCATCCACCCGCCACACTTTGAAGTAAAAGATGCCCCATTGAACGATTAAAAATTTTTATCAGAACATGGATAATCAAAGATTAATTTCTATGAAATCTTGCATCTAGCGGTGTACCGTGTTAAAACATTTTAGACATAAATGTGGCTGGTCAATCTCACCAGCACCAATTTTCAAATTTATATTTTCAGCGACGAAAAACAAAACACAGTTACACGATATCATTTTCATTTTATAAGTTAACCCTGTTGCGTCACGCTCTCATTTTCGTCATCATCACAAAACGCCGGCCTTATTCGCTTGTTTCTGATCACTGAATAGCCAAAAAGAAAAAAAAAAAAATAACGCTGAAAATAAAAATTTCTATATCAGAATCTTCTGAATGTACCGAATAATCCGATAGAGTCAGCAATATACCCATTAATAATTTCACTCATATTATATGGGTAAAAAGTTACAGAATAATAAAACTTGTTATACTGTTCAATCAAAAACGTAAGCGTACGAAAGATATACTGTCTGCGGAATACACTGCTCGAGAGTGATTCTTGCCTGGATTGTTCCCGAACCATCGTATACGTTTTGTCTTTAGAGTATGACAAATGAAGATCGACGTAACCATGGCAAGTAAATACAAATCGATGTGCAAGGCACTCATACCAGCAAAAAAAATTCCACATCATCGTGGGGCCGGCGCTCAAGCGACAGACTCAGAAATCCGCGTGTTTCGCGGGGCTGGCTGTCAATGTGTTAACTCTCTATAGCCTGAATTTTGTCTGCTTATTGGAGAAAAAATTGCGATCGATTACAGTTTTTCACTTTGATTTGAAAATGTTTCAACTAATAATTACTGTAGATAGATCGTGGTGTCGCTACAGTAATACGGTAATCAAATTTAATAGTGCAGCGATAACTAAACAAAATTAATTTTTTAAAATACAGATACATCAGTTTGTAACTTTTAAGTCACACGGTCCCATAGAGGGTTAAGAACAGCTTCATTTGCTTTATTTACACAATTATATTTCGTTGCAAGCCTTGTTACTTGCTTCGTAGAATTCTGGATATTTTTTTTTCCATTTATTTGATTTTTAACACGTTGACTGCCACGGTGGTCATATGTGACCGGAGATTGTTTCTCTTCTAGCGCCAATGTGGTCATCGGTGATCAGATTGCTTCAAATGTTTATAATTGTAAAAATTAAACGAAGATTTAGAATAGAGATCTCTCTATTAGAGAATAATTTGAAATAAAGTGTGCACTATTGAACAATTAAAAACACCTTAGGATTTGTATTTTGGTTCTGCATACATTCCCATCCATAAGGAAACTTAACTTTAACCCTCTATAGCATGAATTTTGTCTGCTTATTGGAGAAAAAATTACGATCGATTACAGTTTTTCACTTTGATTTGAAAATGTTTTAACTAATAATTACTGTAGATGGATCGTGGTGTCGCTACAGTAATACAGTGATCAAATTTAACACATGTTTATAATTGTAAAAATTAAATGAACATCGATAGTTAATGAATTTTGAACATCATCATCGCTATTAGAGAATACTTTGAAATAAAGTGTGCACTATTCAACGATTAAAAATTTTTATTAGAAGATCAAAAATGAGATTAATTTTTGTCGAATCTTCTATTTACCGATATGGCGTCCTGAGCAAAACATGTGACTTTGGCGTGGCAGTCAACGTGGTTAATAGTGCAGTGATAACTAAACAAAATTAATTTTTTAAAATACAGATACATCAGTTTGTAAGTTTTAAGTCACACGGTCCCATAGAGGGTTAAAGAAACTTACAAACCTTTTGAGACATCCCGTATATCCGACGTACGTGTGAGTATAAAACTATCCGCTGTCCAAGGGTTAAAGTGCACCAGCAACAGAACAAATCGCATGAAATAGCAAAAAGCAAAAAAACAACGCAGTCTAACGTTCTTTATCACGCTCATTACTTCTTCGCGGTTGGCAGACGAAGAGTCGAGGTCGACGCCGAAGATCGGCAAAAATGTGAAATACCAAAGGGTCGGTAAGGGCGGGCCTAATGAAATCCTTCGTTTCACCGACTCGTCTTCGAACGCCGGTTTCTTTGCCCCGCGACTTTCAAATCGGTCGCCGGGCCGGCCTTCGCATCGGGGACTCGCGTCGCGTACGCAAGAAGTTCGGCGACAAAGCGTATCGTGTACGCGCAGAAGAATCCGTCCGATGAGATCGTGTTCTCCTCTCCGCGGAAACCGGTATTCTGCGTACGAATAAAGACATAAATACGACTGTTCGAGGATCGAGCGTGGATCTACAATCCAGAAATCAGTTTTTCGACGTGACCGATCCACTGCGCACGCACGTACGCGCACACGACGCGCGCCCGCGATCATACGACTTGATAAACGAAGATCCACCGGCCATCCGGATTTATCGCGGACCCGACAACATCTTCCTTCGCGATTCTGACCAAGGAAGTGCCATGAAAGATCCTAGATTTCGTTCCACGACCATAAACGCGAGCCGTATCATCTCTGGCTGCTCTTTGCTCGAAACAATTTCTCGTCGCGTGAACGATAACGGTTACTCCTTCTCTTTGTCTCTTTACTTTTTTTGTTCATTCGTTGTCTGTTGCGTGTTTTCCTGCTACTTGGTATAATTGAGTGTCGTGGCTCGATTTTATTTACATCGTTTCTTTCTTTTTTTCGTTATTTCTTATTTATTTAATATTTGAATTTGTAATTCATTTGTTATACTGGTAGCCTTCCTACCTACATGTAGCATCCTATAACAGTGTTTCGTTCTAACACGATAAGAAAATTGCGAAAATGTTTGTACAACACTGTACTTCTACAGCACTCGATAACATGATTTTTGTTTAACATATTTAGAAAGTAAATTACCTTAAAATAATGTCACCTTGTAAGAACCAGCAAACAAACCAAAACTACAGATTTTAAAAACTAACATATTTAAAAATTAAATTACCTTAAAATAATGTAACCTTATAAGAACCAGCAAACAAACCAAAATTACAGATTTTCTAAAGAGGATAGAAGGTGCAAAAAATCTAAATGAAGAAGAAGAAGATTCGGAATCTTCTTTGTTTGTTTGTTTGTACTGAGTAATGATGAGGAAAAAATTTAAAAAAATATTTTTTTTTTTTCGTTTTGTATTATACATACATTTATATTTTTAATAAAAATTAAGTTGCTTATATGGAATTAAAAAAAAAGTTTGTTTTTAATAAGTTTTCAGAACGTAACTCCCCTTTTTGTGCTAGCTCTAGGTCTCCTATAACACGGTTTTACACAGAACGGCATTTTCTAGGACCCTATCTACCGTGTTATAGGAGGGTTAACTGTATATATTTATAGTTATTCGATCACATACTAATCTGACAAAGTAGAGAAAAGTTGTCTGACATAGAGAATCATTTTTTATAATAACATTTTATATTGATAAATTATATTAATGGCGACCATCACGTGATTGTTCCTTTGCATATAAAGAAAAATGATGAAACTGTACTAGCTATAACGTTCGAGGATATAGTGTATTTCTTTTTTAACACTTAACTGCCCGGCTCTTTTAGAGCAAAATTTATCGTTACTCTATTCTTATCGCCTCTTTTTTTTTTAACCCTCTGTAGCTCGAATTTTGTCTGCTTTTCAGAGAAG
>SMSQ01019093.1:4814-18232 GCA_019453375.1 Ctenoplectra terminalis | reverse complement strand
TCCTTGTTATGAGAAATCTTGTATCTCTTTGTAAATGCAAGCCGGAATAACATAAAGCACGTTGTAACACTCGAAGGTGGTAATAATTGGTCGTTGGATTAATTAAATTTGAATCTTAATAGACAACATCGTAACTATCGGCATACGTTTAACGATAATCTAACGACGCGATAAAACTAAATCTCCACAGCACACACTTCCTCATGAAAGTTGTTAACGAATCTCGTAGAAAGTTGTTCCTACAACTGAATGGTGAACGAGGAAATCTGTGGTTCGCAAAAGTCGTTAACTATGAATTAACCAACACCTGGAATGTTTTATTAAGAATTCCTTGGAAACGTTTAATCTCAAGAGCAGCGAGAAAATATCTGTTAAGGTGAAAATTAACTGACGAACGTTTGAGACAAAAAAAAAAAGAAAGAACGTGCCGGTCAATTTATGGCCACGCGTGTCTCGAATCGGATTTCTCGAATATTTAGAGAATGTAGTATTATTTCCTAGATCGTTAAACGGTATGTAACGTTCTTAGTTTATGATCGACACAAACGATCAAAAATTTTGCTTCGAACTTTCACTGTGAGAACGTATTAGCATCTTGACACTTTTATATAAATTTATTATTTACAGTTCCATTATGTCAATACACACTTTCGTTCATAAGTCATCGGATACTTAATAAATTTGGATCGAAGAAAAAGTGTTACAGTTGTGAAATGTGTCCGCAACTCTCTGATCGTTTTCGTTACAGAGAACTATAGTTTATACTGTTTTTTTAAGATTTATATATATTGATATAATGATTTAATAATTTATATAATTCATACTGTTTTAATAATGTAATAATTTATATGATTTATACTGTTTTAATAATTTACACTCTTGCATCCCTTTGCACTCGGCTGGCCCCGCTATGGCGACACGCATAATTTTGCTTCAGAGATTATGTTTTTAATTAAATTCTATATTCTCATCAATTGGAACGCTTCTTTTATTTTAGAATTAAAGCAAATTAACCAAATAAATAAGAAATCGTAAACATTTATAATTTTCTTTCTTTCTTTCCAAAAGAACACTTTAACTTTTCGCAATAGTCCCTTTGAAACTTAGAAAAGTTTACGAGTGCAAAGGGTTAATAATTTATATAATTTATACTGCTTTAGTAATTTAATAATTTATATAATTTATACCGTTTTCTTGTTGGTACTGTAATTAGTGTACGCGTGACGGGGGATCGTTTCCCTTCAGTTGTTTTACGACGTCTTTTGCATTGCGAAAGCATTGACGACTTACTCTTTAAATAACGCGATTTTCACAGTGTTAATTATATTCTATTCAATTCCTGTACATGCATTTCTGAATTCTTCTCTTTTCCACTACGCGGTATCAGATTTTCGCATTTTCTAAGATTTTCTAAGATTTTTTAAGATTTCTTAAGATTTATATTTACACCGATTAGAATTTTACAAGAAAAAAGAAAAAAAAATTCGCGTTGTTCGAAGCCCGATTTTAATTACAAGTATGCCATCTTGAATTCATACCATCGCTTTTCTTTTTGTCTTCTACCAACAAGAAACGAAGAGCAATAAACCGTTCCACGATACTTCACCATCTTTAATTCCACGTTGGCGGAAAGATTCCCTCTCTTCCCTATACGAACAATCCCCGATTCGATTGCACCGAAGCGACGGTAAAATAGACAAGAACCCGATCGTTTCGCTCGATTCTCGATCATGCTCTCGGGGGCGTGAACGTTCTCCGCGTTAAAAGCGGACAAGAATTTTCGTCGTCGAGGAGAAAAGCCGATACGTCGCCGGATTACTTGGGCCGATCGAAATTTTCGGAGGGATTACCACCGAGCTATCCGGAGACTTGCTTCGAAGATTACGACCTTAAGAACCATAACGCGATGGCTTCGAAAAATTATAATCGTTCGGCCACCTGTTGTGCACCGATTTCGAGCTTGTCCCGTTCCATGGTTTCTGTAATCCATATCCGGTAAGAAAAATGCTCGAGAATAAACTTATTTGCTGTCGGAAGCCCTTGAACCGATCTTCGCGTACAATCCATGAAAAAAGTTTGTACGCATCTTATAAATTTCAAATATTATAATTGAGACGGTAGTCATTTTTTTTTTTTTTTCCTTCATCAAGTTGTGTATTAACCCTTTGCGGATGAGTATTCGATAAATAAACAGCGGACGCGAATTATACAGCGGCGTCTATCTTTCTGAGCGATAAGATACCCAATGTTATAGCACACTGAACAATATTACGTTCGCATTGAAAAAAAATCAGGAATTTTCCGCGCTGAAATGTTCGCTGAATTTAAACGCGTTGAATTTAAGTGCGCGTCGCGATACTTCTCGTCCGCAGCGACGTTCGCTCGCCGGCTGGCGCCGTCCGCAAAGGGTTGATTGAACTTAGAGACACGTTAACACGTTGAACGCCGTGGGGATTTCACAGAGTTTGTCCCTGGCGCCGCGATGAGTCTTTTATTACGCGATATATATAATGTTTAAACACCATTTACAAGAGATAAGTTACGGTGTATAATCGTGTTTCAATGAATTTATTTAACGGAGGTCACCGGTGACCCTCGCGACGCTGCAGTGCGACTTCTGCGACTTCTACGATTTCGCGCGATTCATTTCTGTTTTGCGATCAAAAAAATTCAACTAGGGAGGACGACTGCGAAAACTGTACTGAAAAGGTGGTGACCTATGGCGAAGACTGTGTTGGTTCACCCTTTTTTTGTTTGCGCGCTCTGAAAAGAGCTCGCCACAGTTGATTGGTTAACCCTTTCGCTACGGCGGTTCAGTCCGCTGTAGCGCCGCCGCTGAACTGGACCGAAAGTGTACCAAAAGTATATCAAACGTGTACCAAAAGTATACCAAAAGTATACCAAAAGTGTACACATTGCGCGTGGAAAACAATGTACTCATAATTTTTACACGAAAGATATAAACTTATGTGGAGACGAAAGGAAAGATGGAGCGTACCTGTGTGGCCGTGACGCGACCGACGAGTGATGCAGCGGCGATTCGCTTGTTGAATGAGAGAGAGATTTTGTGTGTGTGTGTGTCGCGTGAAGCGAACGCGAGCAAGCGAGGTGGCCGAAAAAACAAAAAGTTAGTCAATCGATAATCAAGACGTTTCGCATCAAGCTGTTAGCAGTTTCCTCGTAATTTTCCAATAACTTTAATCCGGTCATATTGACAGCCACAAAAGAATAGTGATACGCTCGAAATAATATCTGATCCCACGCTTATTCAACCCTTTGCACAACTTTCCGTACAACCCAATATTATTTTTCTCTGTTAACAGCTGAATCGGATCATTTTCCTTCGATAGTGCAGAAATAACGATCGAAATTTAAAAAATTAACCTTTTATTATAAATTCATTTGATTTGAATATTAACACTTAGCGCTCCTCCGGCTCCGCTCCGGAGACATTCTGTTCTCAACGCGATAACGCACAATTTCCAAAGATATCGCACATAATGATTTACAAAATAAAAAATTGGTCTCGTTCACGAGAGAAAAAAGGATATTCGTGAAATGAATTAAAATAAGTACTTTCACAAGCGGTAGTAATTTTTCCCGTTCAAAATAGAACTTACGATACAATACAACCGAAACAATAGGTCAGTCCAACCAGCCTCGCAATTCGTCGTCAACGAGACCTAAACACTTGATGCAATTTATCCTGGTTCCTCGCCCGATGTTACTGCTGCAACCAGAGGTGGATCTGTGATTTCGCAGACATAATCCTACAAACTGAGGTACATACACATTCCGTGGATGCATCGAGGCATCAGGGCGGCACTATCGGTTGCGCACCGATTATCTCCCGACTCGTGGTAAACATGTCACGAAATCGGAATCCGAAGTCCTGCGATTCGATTAGATTTATGCCGATGGTATAATTGGCCGTCTGTTTTATGGTGTGAATATTAATCGTGGAACTAGGTCACAGAGTACGATAGAAAATTTATATATAATCTTGGCCAGATTAGACGAGCCGAAGGGGGATGTTGAATAATCCAAATTGCCGGTGGAGTTGATTGGGTAGAGGGATTAGCCCTTCTTAATTTGTACCCGATGGTATTAGCCGGAACACGGCTTTTTGGAATTTGTTGGTTTCAGGCGGCCAATTCGTGCATCGTTTATGAACCGATTTATAACGACGCTTTGATCTCGTAAATATGTTACAACGAGATATTATGCCTGGACATTTGTTGGTTGTTTGTTGCTACCGGTGATTTCCGATTCGGTTAACACGTTGACTGCCGCGCGCATTTTACGTGGTTTGTTTCTTATTACGCGATGTATGTTACGTTGAAAAAAATAATATGTATATTTTCCTTGTATGAATAAAATTATATTTGCATGTTCCGTATGGCATTAATTTCTTCGTGTTTAACACTAGATTTACGGGCATCGATTGGATCATTCCGATGAATACATTAAAATATAGAATTCTTGCAATATTATTAGTCCGCTTTGCTTCGAATCGATAGATTATTATTAGCAGAGATTTATTTAGCACATTTTTTTTATATATAAACTTGATTTCGAGTTTATATTCTCTGCACGCACACTTGTTAAACTTAAGCACGAGATCTGAACTGCGTCAAATTGACGGGTTCCGTAAATCTAGTGTTAAGTTCAACGATCATGGGTGAGGAAAATGTAAGCTCAGAATGAAATTTGTATACGAAAAATGTACCGAATATATCTCTAATAGAAATCTATTTATTTGAAAGTAAAACGGGCTGATGGTGTCACACAAAATTTGTATTTTAATGTACCCATCAAAATGATCCGATCGAAGCCTGAAAATCTAGTGTTAACAAGAGTTGAGATTAGAAAGATGGATTCTAGGATGGATTCTAGTTGGTTCAATTGGTAGGTGAAATTTTGAGAGCTGTGATTTATCGATTTATACGTTAGATGGTTAATTTCTCACTGTTTCATGCATAGATTCACCGTTTCTGGTATTGATAATTTATATTTTTCAATCAAGCGGATATTTATGGCTGAAGTATTAGCATTTGATAATAAGTTTCTATATCGAGAATCGTTATCTAGAATATTTAAGTACGTAAAATATTTGGAGATATGATTTATAGAGTGGATTCCATAAATCCAGGAAGAAAGATTTAATTTTAAGTTTTATGATACGTGGACGGTCGCGAAGAGTCACAAATCAGTGTTCGTAAATGTTGAAGTTGAGAACGAAACATTAGAAATCATATCTCTGTTCTTTATACGATAATATAATTTTAATATTTAAAACACTCTCAATTTCTATACACCTGTTATTAAAAGATACATCTTCTAAGTCAGAAAATTGTTCCATTTTACAACTCTCCTTTAATCACCAGATAACGTAAAAATTAATAAGCATTAACTCACAACGTTTTTCCTATATAATTTTAATTTATTTTCCACACTTAACAGTTACAAACTTAAAATAAAATTCTCTTTCTCTAAAAAGAAAAAAAACTCTACATCTCGAAATAAAATTCTGAAACAAGAAGCGTCTCTGTCTGAATCAATCTCTGTCGTTCGCCAGATTTTCAAATTTTTTTCCTCTCGGTGAAATCACTTTCCGAAAATATAATTAACGACTGAGCGAAAAGAAATCCTTTTGGATTAAGAAGAGAGACCACGATTCGACGTCGCAAAGCTTGACCGTTCGATACTTCGAGGCGCGGTTCTCGAGAACCCTTTCGAAGCTTCGACTAGTCAAGAACGTTCGTGGTCAAACAGAATGGCGATGCATTCGAGGATTACCGCGGCGATCAGACTTTCTGTGGAAATTCTGAAGAGTTTACCGAGGCGGAAAACGCGAACACAAGTTTCTCCAGTATCGTTCTCATGACAAACGTAGTCAGATACAGGCAAATCTACTTTTCCCAACATACGATTTACCCGGAATTTTAAATGTCGAGAGGATTGACAATAAATCGTGTTTCTTTTTAATAAGATTAGAATATTAACACGTTCACGAGGACTGGTGTGAATTCACGTCTTTAGAAACTTTTTTACTGGTAAATTGTGATATTTAATTTTAATGATTGTAAGTATCATATCAAGAAAGAATATTTCTTATATTCGTACAAATTTAAATAGCAGACCTTTGGCTGTATTTATTATACAGACTTTTGAAAATTATGCGTGGACTTTAGTTAACATAAGCGTCTCGCCGAAATTCACCTGTTGTGAATAGTGAATAGTAAACTAACACGTTGAGAATGAATAAAGAAATTTTTCGTGTCCTGTATTCTGTATTTTAAAATATTATTTTAATTTATTATTTCAATATAATATTATTGTATTAATTTATTATTTCTTGCCAAAGAAATGTTTCGATTAAAAGTTAGTCCTGTTTGCTATACATTTGGATATTAAAAATTTCCACAACACTCTAATTATATTCAAAATGCAGAGCGGCTCGATCAAAATAAAAATTCAGTTAAAAGAAACATTTTTCAGTTTAAAAAAAAATTTATATCATTAAAGTTTAAATTAAATGGATATTAATTACGAATTTATAGTAAATAGTTAACTTTCTAAATTGTGACTATAATAAAATAAAATACCCTTAACCCTGCTACGTTCACCAAATTCTTTTCGACTCAATCCTATTCTCATTTCACTAAATCTAAATTTCGTCTATTATTCTTTCGCTATCGAAATAAAACCTTCCGATTCTTCTCGATGTATCCTGCATCTGTGTCCAACTCGGACGCAGCAAAGCGGTTGGCGCGAAAAATAATTTCAAACCGGCACAGGTTGATCCATCCGATCGTGATTGCTCGTGGAACCGGTACGCGTAGGCTCCTTTAATTTATTACATATAAATTTGCATGTCGACTTGCATAAACAGCTCGGACGAATGGTTTCTTACGAGGCACGCGATAAGGAAAGAACACCGAGTTTTCGCTCCTGACGACCGGTTTCCCGGCAATTACGCGTACAACGAACCACACCGGCCAGCCCCAAGAACTACCGGTTTTCTACTAATTCTCACTTTTTGCTGTTCCAGGTACGAACAACGATAAATAGGTATCATCCCGGACGGCGACAGTTTCGGAGTACGTGGTTCGTCGTTAAGATGAGATCTCGGACAGGTTTATCTGTTCGGTTCGTGGAGTTTTTGCTATTTTTAAACAGGTTCCCTTTTTTTTTTTAGTTATCTACGGATATATCGGTAATTATCGCGCTTTTTTTTCCTGTGAATAGATATATTTAATACAGTGATTTATTATGTTTTTTTATGTAAATAAATATTGTATAATAATGAAGGGATTTATTTAAGAAAATGAAAAATCGATCATGAATCATGAAATAGAACAAAATTTAAGACAATTAACGCTAGATTTGTTATTACTTGTTTGCAATTTCTCATATAAAATTCCAAAAATTTACAATAGTACACTTTTAAAAATTCATTGTGTGTTTCTGTAACGAATATGAATAAAGATATATTTCCCTTGGATTTTATTTTATTTTATTTTTTACAAGTATCTATTGGAAGACTTATGCTTCGTTGTACGCGCATGGGTTTAGGCGAGCAAGCCTAATTTCCCTTGGATTTTATATTTTTATTTTTACAACTATCTATTGAAAGACTTATGCTTCGTTGTACGCGCATAGGTTTAGGCGAGCAAATCTAATTTCTCTTGGATTTTATATATATTTTTTTTATTTTTTCAAGTATCTATTGGAAGATTTATGCTTCGTTGTACGCGCATAGGTTTAGGCGAGCAAGCTAGCACGGTGAGTTCTATATGTGCGATGTAATAGGTTGGATTTCATTTTTGTACATTATAATTGAGTATGTTAATAACCGAGTTTATTTTATGTTTTATTCTAATTCTCTTGATATTGAATACGGTGTAAACATCGAGTTAAGGGGACACGTTTATCTATGCTTCCAAAAGAAAATAAACAGCTTGTTTTAATCGACTGCGCGATAACACCTATTATTTTTAATTCTTTGGTAGAAATAGGTATGCTTATCTACTATCTACTATACTACAGGTATACAAGTAGGTATACAAACTATTTATAGGTATACTTATATTATATAAATCGTCGGTAGTTCTAGTGTTGAAGAAAAAAAAAAGAAGAAAAGTTGTGGTCGTTATACTACCTTGTTATTTGTGTTTTATTTTATACGGTAGATTAATGTCTGCTTTGCATTTTACACTCAAAAGAACCATCGATCATGAATTACAGAGATCTCTTTAAAACACCGGGCAACGTTTTCGAATTGTTTGCGACTGGTTTCCAGTTCTAATTGAAATTCGGCCGGGTCCTGATTGAAAACCGCTTCTGTCGAGATTTTGCGTTTGCACGAGAACGAATTAGCTCTGACAAAAAGATTTGATTGGTGGACGCGAATGTATCTGTTGACCGAGCGTTGACATTTTATTCGATGCAATTTTTATAGGTGATGCAGTGCTATAGGAATGGAAGTGGCAACGATTTATGTGCCGGAAGCGACTGACAGAGTTGTTTGAGATAGTCGAAATGCTCGAATGGCTTGAAATTTCGATGAAATAGAATTCGTCGAATCAGTCCAAGTATCCGATTGCTTGAGTAATGTTTGAGAATAATTCGAGTTAGGAAATTTTTAATGGCTTCAATAAGTTAAAATATATCCAAGCGGCTAAATAATTATGAAGTATACGCTTCAAAATTTTTAATCTAAATTTGAAGTTAAGAACTGAAGAAGGTAAGAATATCTTTTATTAAAATTTTTACTGAAATCTAATTACTGAAATTTTTCAAGTAAGAATAATTAAAACTTGGAAAATTTTTAATAACTTCAATAAATTAAAATATGTCTAAGCAACTAAAAAAATTTTAAATTATACGCTTCAAAATTTAAAATCGTAATTTTTAATATTTTAATAAAATATAATAAGAACTGAAGAAGGTAAGAATATCTTTTACTAAAATTTTCCAATTAAGAATAATTGAAACAGCTTGAAAAATTTTTAACAGCTTCGATAAATTAAAATATATCTAAACAACTAAAAAAAATTATAAATTATACGCTTTAAAATTTAAAATCCAAATTTTTAACATTTTAATAAAATATAATAAGAATTGAGAAATTACTAAAATTATTCAATCAAAACTAATTAAAATAAAAAATTCAGCATACAACGTTGATAAATTCTTCGTTTTCTAATTTTAATCAATATTTCTTATACACTACTCCAAACATTATTTCGCACGCGAAGGAATATTAATTACGGGAAAGAGGAACTGCGTTAGGTGTTTGCTCGAATCTTAATACTCTTATATCCGGTCGTTTACAGCTGGTTCCGTGGTTACCAGTAGAAAGTGGACGACTTGAAAATTATACAAAATGGGGTTACCGCTAAATTGGACTTCTCGAATTTTATTTCCATTTCAACGACGCAACTTCCTGAACGTCGCACAGGTGCGCTTAATCCGAACGAAAGGTAAGCCTCTCGTTTAAAGCTAATTTCGTCCAGGTGCTCTTAAGCTGAGAAAGGTTCCGATTAAAGCCGATTTATGGCAGTTACCTAAATTTTGACTAACTGAGAATAACGTCAGGAGTCACTCTCAACGACAGCAATCTACTTTCCCTGTCAAATCGGTCCATCGTTAAATCGTATTTTAAAAACAATAAAACTTGCGGCCGTAACTATAATATTTACAATTTATCGAATTTATCTTGTTAGGTTTAAGTTTGTAATAATAAAAGGTTAAAGAAATTGTAAATTTGTATTTCAGTGAGATTTTGATAAATTTTGTACGTTTCAAATGATTAGTTTTGTATTTGTTTATAATTTGTTTATAATTTGTACCGAGCTCTCGGATAATTACTCAGTCTGGGTTTATTATTCATGAAAAAGGTATTTCTATACTTTGCTGAATTATTTTTATTTTAATTCACAACTTCCCTTGTATATTACTATTTTAACACGTATATGTAAATTAACTCATATTAAATGCATTAAAAGATAGCAGATAAGAGAACTAATGCATTCCCTTAGGAGTTTTTTAATGAACGTGTGCATCAAAGGTATGTGCTTAATCATTTTGGTATCATGTGAAGAACCTGTATCGCGTATAAATAACTGTATTAAAATATTATATTACACTGGAATATATGCATAGTAGTTTTCTATTCAAGTTGTATTCGTATAAATCATAATAATCATTAATAGACTGCGGGTTTGTAACATTTATAGGAAATTTAAAGGTGCAAAATTGCACAGAATGTATATAATACGAACAAATATACAAAATATTTAAATCGTACTGCTTTTTATAATATCTGATATTTTTTTTTCACTATATTCTCAGACATAAATTTTCATAAAAATCGGCAATCATCAAGGAAGGTTTCGTAAAATAATTTAAATACTCATTAATCCTGTTGTCCTTTTCAAGTTTACGTGACACGAAATGAAATTTATTTTCACATAAAATAATTATTATAGTTAATGCCGTAGTTGTCAATGTGACGTTAAAAAGTGAAGGAAGACGAAGAAGAAATAATTAGAACAATTGAGGAGTTTAAATGTTGATAAAGAAAAATGATTTTCTGTATTTTGTAATTTTATAATAATTCCTTTAATATTCTATTAGGTTGTCCCAAAAGTTTCTTTCGTTTTATTAATAAGTAACGATACCTAATATCTTACGTTTTAAAATATATTATTACATCTTTCATTTAACAGAAACGACTGCATTTTTATATGAACACTGTCGGAAAGAAATTTTTGGGACGTTTCCACGTGAGATAATCCGTCTTTCAACTGTTTTTAACAATGATAAATATTAATATTAATATTCTAAATCCACATGTATTTATTTCAGCAAATATAATTTTCTTAAAGTGCCATCACTACCAAAACAGCCTCATTCTGTAAGTCTAAAATATTTCCAAATAAAAAGAAAAAAAAAATCTGAAGGAATACGAATGCATGGCACAAGTGAAAAGACTAACAGAGTTAATAAAATACACTTGTATAATAATAATAATAAAAAAAAAAGAATTATATCCACCCATTTCAACTTAAAAATAATAATAAACTCCTGCACGAAATTCAACATCAGCTTCCGTACCTCTCAACTCTTCAATCCTAAAAACGTACAACTATTTTTATACATCTCCCTGTCACGTTTCTAAATCACTATTAAAAGCACGATTCGCGAAATCATCGCGCTCGATTCATCTCTCAAAAATTCTCCTGTATTTCGCGCATCCGTTCGACCGTCCCCGTGCCGGTCGGCGCACAATGTGGCTCGCAAAGAATGCAAAAATAGGAAAGTAATCACGATGCGGCGTCCGTAAAAAACATTTCAAGGTTTCCTCGTAAATTGCGGACGAATTATCACGGAGAAAATCCCGGTACCTGGATTTCAAGCGGTCGAACAGAAAGAGAACAGAGGGGAGAAGAAAAATGAAAATAAGAAAAAAAGAAAAGAAAAAAAAAAGAAGAGGCGAACGAACGACATATTTCCAGGATGCGTTGTTTTCATCTTTCTCGACGTCGTTATTTCCCAATTGATAGAAGTTGACGAGAACACCTGTATTTTCGTCGTCGCCGTGCATCCAGGATGACGTTAACGCATAAAATCGCCGACCATGAAATTACTCGTCGCGCCGCAAACGCGAGTTTAAAAGCAGAGCTGCGAGAAGGAATACCTTCGCTTTCTGTACGCTTCTTTTTTCTTTCCTTTTTTTTTTTTTACTTCGGTTCTCCATCATCGTTCTAATACCATCGAGCTCTGTTTCGCGAGAGAACGAAACGTTTAGACTGATCATGAGATGCACGCTTGAGTAGAACTAATCGACTACTATTTGTGGAATATTTATTAGGAGCTGTTGAGGCTTGATGGCTGGAAAATTGATTTTAATTAGGAATCTTTCTTCGCTTTCTATGAACGTTTTCTATGCGATCTTTCGTTGCTCAATAAGTTTTTTGCAGTCCTGAGTATTAGATCGTGCGATTCAGTTTTGCTTCTCATGGTAAACGGAATGAGATCTATTGCGTGATATCTGCCTGATTTTGTAGTGTGTGGAAACGCTGTTTTAATAGTTGTAAGTTTTGTTGGGTAATAAATAATCAACCCTCCTAGTCAAATTAATATATAAAAAGAAAAGAATTGAAATCGATATCTGCACAGTGGTTTTGACAAATTAGAAAAATTTGTTGCGCACTAAATCATTAATTGTCCTGTTTCATTTAATATATAAAAAGAAAATTGAAATAAATATCTGTAGCGGTTTTGAAAGATTAGAAAAATTTGTTGCATAAACTATCAACCTTCCTATTCTATTTAAGATAAAAAGAAAATTGAAATAAATATCTGTAGTGGTTTTGAAAAATTAGAAAAATTTGTTGCATACTAAACTATCAACCCTGCTATCCCATTTAAGATAAAAAAAATTGGAGTCGATATTTGTAATGGTTTCGGAGAACCAGAAACATTTGTTGCACGCCGAACAACAAACTACCTATTCCATTTAATAAAACAAAATTTGAATCGATATCTGCAGTAGTTAGGAAGAACTGGAAAAATTTGTTGCATACTAAACTATCAACCCCTATATCCCGTTTAATATAAAAAACAAAAATTGAAATCAGTATCTGTAATGGTTTTGAGAAATTAGAAAAATTTATTACACACTAAACTATCTATATATAATATAGAAAAAAAAAAAAATTAAAATTAATATCTGCAGTGATTTCGAAGAACTAAAAAAATTTGTTATACACTAATAACTAAACGATCAACCCCTCTATCCCATTTAATATAAAATAAAAATAAAAATCGATATCTGCACGGGTTTCAAAGAACCAGAAAAATCTGTCACACACGAAACCAACCCCCTTATTCCATTTAACGTAATAAAAATTGTAGCGAACAACTTGTAGCGGTTTATAAAAAACAAGCGTATAACATATCACTTGTCCCACCCTTTGTATCATAAATTTCTAACGGGATTATCTTGGAAGAAACAATTACTACCCCCCGTTCAGACCTGCCAAGAATAATCGCAAATTGAAACAGATTATCCCACAACGATTTAAAAGAAACAACCCCGGTGCACCACCTCTGGCTCGACCTTAAATCTTTCCTTCAAAACTTGAGAAATCTGTCAGGTGGAATGAAAGAAGAAGTCCTTGGGCGAAACGCGAACGGGTGTTAGAAACTTCTCTCAGCTTCTAATGAAGATTTATTCGGTGCACCTTAAATACACCCGGCGCCGATTATTCGCGCCACGAGACTTCGCGACCGTTCGGTGATAAACGATTTCACCTTCCGTACTACTTCCCTGTTCGATTTAATCTTGCACTTATTTCTATTTCAAAATAGAATATCGCTTCGGTGATATAAAATTTAACACGGTT
>SMSQ01019092.1:1355-28651 GCA_019453375.1 Ctenoplectra terminalis | reverse complement strand
AGTCCACGTAGGCCCGGTTAGATTCGACGCGACTAACCTCGTTGCTCCATTTTTCCCTAACCAGAACGACGCCTTAAAGCTCCGACTATCGACACAGGAACGTGATACGAAAATCGTACGTTTCGAGCAACGATTCCCCAACGATTCCTCAACGATTCTCCAACAATTCTCCAACGATCCACTCGATCCAACGCGAGAAACAGAGAGAGAACGAAATTGTACATGCATCGTGAGACCCCTTGAACTCCGGAGTTTCTTCAGATAATGTGTATCGAGGTTACCACGTTTCGTAAGAGATAGATTGCGTCCACCCTTAAACGTCCCACATAGATTAAGCGACGTTCTGGTAGCGCTCGTGACACCGTTACTCGCGTCTGATGTAATTTACCAATTGATAAAAGCTTCCATCGTGTCCGATCCGCGAAATCTGTCGAATCCGACGCGTAGCTTCGTTACTTTTTTTAATTTAATCGTTAATTGGTGAGACGGTGTCCGAGGAGATCTGTGAAATTTTTATGGACGCTTGTTTGCTTTCATCTTTTATTACGGATAACATTTTTCCAAAACAATTTAAACATTTATTGTTTAAGCAGAAAATAATAGATACGTCACGCTTTGCCTCGACAGTTAAGAGCTAATCGTGTCGATGGTGATTTTTAATGAACACCTCGAATTCGTTTTTAACACTAGGTTTACGGGCATTGATTGGATCATTTTGATGGGTACATTGAAATACAAATTTTTTGTAATATCATTAGTTCGGTTTACTTCAAATTAATAGATTTCTATAAGCAGAAATTTATTTAGTCAATTTTTCTATATAAATTTCGTTTTGAGTTTATATTTCTCGCACGCATGATTGTTAAACTTGAGCACGAAATTTGAACTACGTCAAATTGACGGGTTCCGTAAATCTAGTGTTAATGAATACCTGGAATTTGGCTTATCTTTTTGGCAAGATTTCAGTTTACAGCTACTGTTGGAAGTTTGCAAGAAGTCCTATGGAAGGAACGAGGCTGTAATTAGCGAGAGTAGAAAATGCACGCCTCTTTGTCGCATGCATTTTTCAATCTCGCGTATTATTTGCCTAAACAGTCATGCATACTAATCGAATCGCATCGCTACACGCGAGCTGAGCGATAGACCGGTTGCTTCTGTACCGTCCTGCGAGGCTTCTTTCCAGATCGCAACAGTAGATGGTTAAGTTTTCCGTACTCTGTTCCGTGTTTCTGTTCGGTTGATTTTGATCATTGCATTTCTTTCATTCGTTATGAACTTATAGATTTTTTCTTTTTTTTTTTTTTTGGTAGGCGTTTATTTTATCCGAAAATTTGTCACGTTTCTGAGATTAGATTTTAAAACAATAAACGGGTTGTAATTTTAGTCAGGAGAGAATGAATGGTCTGTGTTATAACGTGGTTGAAAAATATCTTGGAATTGACGATAAGATGGTTACACAAGAAAATAAGCTGACATATTTTCCACGAATAGATCTACTGGAATTAACGAATCTCTTCTGTCATATAACTCTTAATCTCAAAAGTGTTGGTAAGCTTGATAGTTTACAAGTGCTCGGTAAAAACAAATTCGAACGATAAGTGTTTGATAACTTAATTCCCAGAAATCAATTAATAGGGAATCCGTGGTATGAAGCGTTTTATGTTGAAATCCGTTGTCACAAGCTGATATTATTCATTAGTTTATTTGTCGTTCTTTTTATTATCGGGAACTCTCGCCTGAGTAATAACTTCGTTAAATGGTAAATTACCATGGAATTAAATTACCCTTTATCGGGAAGCAATGTTAAAAACAAATGTGTACTAATTAAACCACGGAGAACAGCATCTCAAAGCAGTTTTCTTCCGCTCACTTTTATTTCACAAAATTCCCCTTTACCTTTACCTTCTTCATAAGTTACAAACGAACCTACTCCAATATTTTACAATCAATCATCTCGATATTACTACTGATTAGAAAAAAGAAAAAAATTGTACCCGTAAAAAAACCGCAAAGAGTTAAGAAATATATTTTTTAAGAGTTAATATATCAAATACAGCGTAAATATATTTTTTTAAGCGTTAATATATCAAATACAGCGTAAATATATTTTTTTAAAAGTTAATATATCAAATACAACGTAAATATATATTTTTTAAAGTTAATATATCAAATACAGCGTAAATATATTTTTTTAAGCGTTCATATATTAAATACAGCGTAAATATATTTTTTTGAAAGTTAATATATCAAATACAGCGTAAATATATTTTTTTAAAAGTTAATATATCAAATACAGAGTAAATATATTTTTTTGAAAGTTAATATATCAAATACAGCGTAAATATATTTTTTTAAAAGTTAATATATGAAATACAGCGTAAATATATTTTTTTAAGCGTTAATATATCAAATACAGGTTTAATTTTTGACACCAATTAATTCAACCCACTGCCCTGTTTCTTTATCATTAATCACATCCAATCAAACTAATACTCATTCTTCGATCCATTCGACATGAATCTTCACCTACCATCACTTTCATACAAGCCCCAATAAAAAAAAAGTTCATCGATCGACCACAATCGTGCACGCAGTACCATCGAATCCCCGAATAACGAGTCCTCTATCGATTTCAACCCTCGAAATCATAAACGGCGTTGTCGTCGACGTTATTATTAGCTCGGTATCGTCGATTTCCATGAAACGTTGAAAGTCGCCACCGTATCGGGTCCGGAGCGAGCGTTTACGATCCTCCCGGCATGCCAACGACTCGTGGCGATAAACAGAGCGCGCGATTAATTAATTTTGGAGTTCTTTTTTTCGAGACGTTTACCGAGAAACGACAGCGGTTAAGAAAGAACAAGGGTTGGCGGGCAAGGGGGTAGGTTGCGCGCGAGCGCGCGCGGCATACGAAAGGGTTATCGGTGTAGTCGTAAACAGACCGCTTATTCTCTTTCGAATAGCTTCCACATTATCTCCGATTGTCACGCTCAACTGTTTCATTCACGTTCGTAATAAATAACTTCGCAGCTCGAAGACACTGGCAGCTTACGAGACTTCGTATCGCGCGGCCGACGCGATCGACCAATGTAGGAGGACGTTGAGGATGAATGTAGAAATATAACGTATCGTGGGTGTAGAAGGAAAATCCCCCGACTGAGTCTGTTTTTGATTAAAATTCGTATTCTTCCGAGCTAAAAAAAAATATAAAATAAAGGAACTGCACCGAAGTTGCAAGAATAAATTCGATATCTCTGATTTGTTTTTCCTGTATTACTTTTTTTTATTGTTAAAGTTAACGCTTAACCCCTTGCCTTACGATTTCTTTTAGTATTCATATACGTTGGTAATTGCTATAAAAGATATTCACTGGTTTAACACTTCGTCGAATGCAAAATATTGAAATATTATATATAATTTGTATTTGCTATATCTCAATCTTATAAATTGAAATTTTAGTCGAAGTTAGGATTAAACTTTGTTACGAATATAGTTTTTATTGTATTCGAATCACGATCTGTGCCACGAGTGCGACTCCTGATTGCTAAGGTGTGATTGGACAAATTCCGTGAAACTTTTGAAGGGATGATTGTATATTTGCGAATAAAATTTTATATCTAATAATATCTAGATGCAAAGTTAAGAATTATAGAATCTCTATCGCGTTTCACAATTTTGAGTTGCACGAGTTCCGAAAAGCATTTTTTTTTTTATAATTCTTCGATTGAGAATAGTAGTACAATATTTTTATCTATCGATATGAACATTGAAGAATGGCTTCCAGTCGGGAAATGCAAATTTTATGATTTAATATGCATACAGATGGCAGAAATGACAAGAATGAATTTATATGCTTAGAGATGCAAGAAATTTACGAATGCAACGGAATACTGTAATGTTTTTTTCCCCGGTCCAGTGTGACGGAATTATATTTAAGCGACCGTAGGAAAAATTAGTGTAAATTACAATGGTACCTACACAATAATCTTTTTTATAAATTCTTAATTAACAAAAGTAGCAACGACATATAAAAGAACGATTAATTTCCATAATACTCAAGTTACTTAAAAAACATGAATTCTTTGTTAAATTGTATTCACTTCGATATTCCAACAACAAAAAAATATATATATATTTTATTCATACAAATCTAAAATTTAGTTTAATTAGCTTCTTATACCAACAATATAAGCAAACGATAACATTACTTAATATAAAATAAAAAATCATATCTATCAGTCAATTCACTGCAACATATTTTCGATTTACAATCCGTACTAAAATTTTCACTCAATATTTAAACCGATGAAATAATAGCGAATTATATTTTTCCATAAAGCAGAATAATTCATAATCTCGTAAACAAGCGAAAGATTAGCATTTATGGTGTGACGCGTGCGATATCACTTGAAACGGCCTCGAATAAGTAACAATTAAGTAACTAAAGATATGAGGTAACGGTAAACGACGCATTTGTTAATAAATAATTTTAGACTGTGATGTCACGCACAATAGCCTTCATGCGTTTGAGACTAATATCCTGCTGCGCTTTAATGGCCAAGCAACAATTGTCGATTTGCTTTTCAATGTAAACCGCATCTATCACGGTCCGTAACAATTTTAGATAAATGATGTATAAATAACGCTCGGTTCAGCGGTAGTGTTTTCTTTTTTTTTATATATATATATGTATAAATTACTGACTAAGTAATAAGAATACTTAAGTATCAGGCGATACTAACCATTATATAATGAGAACATCCTGAGTTAGATTGGCAATCTGACGATTTTTGCGTTGGAAAAACCATTCGATAATTAGAGTTATCTAAAACCTCTTTGAAACGACTTTCGTAAAAGATAAGAACGATCCGTAATTGTAAACTATAATGTTTACTCCTGCGAGAATTTTTTATCTCGTTAATATAAAAATTATTCATGTTCAATTAAACGGTTGATGTATCGTTTTATTTTTCTTTATATTCGATTAATTCGATCGAATTAAATGGTTCGATTATTTATGACCGGTTACACGCCGAAAATATTGTTGCAAAATTGAAACCACTTTATCGCAGAAAAATATTTTCTTTGGCATAATTATTGGACGCAGCTCGCGTATACATTTGCAACGAATGAGATCAGATCGTGATGTCACTGGCAGCCGTTGCTTCTTTCTAAATAATTGACACATGAATTAGCGATGACGACCCAGTGACGTGTGCCGTGCACCCTGATTAACATTCTGTAGCGCGTTACTCCATTCCATTACGTACAACCGCACTTTTCTCAAATTTACAACCCAACAGACCGTAAATAGATGCATCGTATTGTATGGCCGACCGCATAAATATTTGTATGACGTCATGTTTGAAATTGCTTATTACACGCGTGATCGATTAAACATCACCAATCGTATCCATTATCTTTCATTGTGGGTTAACTTTCGATCTATAAAATATTTATCAAGCATTGGTTCGAAATTTTTTCACAAACATTTCATGCGTCGACGCAACTTCAAATTGCGATCTTTTATTTTAATTTACGATACATTGAATTGTTGCAATTATCAGATGGCTGATCGTGTCGAATATTATCAACAGTTGTGACTGTCGTGATTGAACTCGAGCGCAATAAATTTACAACACTTCATTTGTTCAAACGGGTTGGGTGCAAATCGTACAACGAAAAAAAAAAAAAAAAAAAAAAAAAAAAATCAGCTGACACGAATTATAAGCATAACAGGGTTAATGGTGGTCAATGACGTATTTGCATACAACTGTTCTAGAACGTGATGTCATTCATGTAATGTGTTTTACTACGACCGACACTATTAATGCGTTCGCAGCTTTTAACATTAACAGGTTTCCACGTTACGAAGGCCGTTGCGATCATTGTAGCTTCAATTTAAGAAACGAGCTTCGGAGGATGTTTGATTAAAATTATTGCTGATACACGCGTTTTCATTTAAGCGAGCAAAATACTCTTTGCTCGTTAAACTCGTTAAACTAAATGTTTATGTGTCAAACTGGCAAATATTTGTGACATAATTGAAACTTTAAATATATTGCTCTTCAACTAAATTATCTGTTAAACATGGCGAATTAAATGAACTTTTTCTTCGAGCTTGAAATTTGCTAATTAGCTAAATAAGCTTGATGTATTTTAATAAAGTATTTGTATGAATTTAATAGCAAAATTAACAAAACTGAATGGTTGCACGTGTATTGTTTTATACTATGAGTAATTTAGCTTTGTGATTCATGATTTATAACTCGATGCAATATGGTTTTTTAAAAAAAAAAAAGAAAAAGACAACGTATAGGTTAAAAAGTTATACTCTCCTAAATCTAGTAATTAGAAATTAATAAAGATTAGAAATTATTATACTAATAATTATAAATTATTATAAACCTAACATACACTCCTAAATCTAGTAATTAGAAATTAATAAAAATTAGAAATTATTATACTAATAATTAGAATAATTAGAAATTATTTAAACCTAACATACACTCCTAAATCTAGTAATTAGAAATTAATAATAATTAGAATAATTAGAAATTATTATAAATCTAATATACACTCCTAAATCTAGTAATCAGAAATTAATAATAATCTAGTAAAAGAAATTTGTACCTGACGCCAAGTTATAATCAATGCGCCCTCATTTGTTCTTTTTACTCTTTTTACTCTTTTTACTCTTTTTCGCTAGTTGATAAGAATGTTTCTTTTGCGTGTGACCTGCTTGACTTTTCTACGCACGAATATACGTGATGCAAATTATAATTCTTTTTATACCATAACTAATAAATATATACTTCAGTGACCAGTAAATTTCTAATCATTTATTATTGCGCTCCTCTCGCAACAGAACCCAATGACCTAATGCAACACTACAACTTGCTTCACACGCCACAATGCAATATAAAAAAATTTACTTATAATTTTGTATAAAGTATTGATTGTTAATACTACAAGTAAAAAAAAGCAGCTCTAGCACTGCATCGAATGGTATTTCCAGGTCGATAGACAGTGAAAGTATCACGCTGGTCGTAACTAAAGCATCGTATAACAGGACACTTCTTCCCTATTTTTTATTCAACTTCCCTGCTGTTCACGTGGGTGGGACAAGTTTACGTATTTAGCGACTTGAAATGCAGGTGAGAGTATAATTCAGGAAATCGTGGCCAGGAAACGTTTTGGACACATGGGAAACGTAAATATTCCGGGATGATCGCGTAAAATCTATTACGACATTGACTGGCGTGGGCACCTTTCGAGTCAAAATTATATTTAAAATACTGTCCAATTGTTGACATCAATTTTGCATGGAAAATATGCATAATATGGTTCGTTCGATACAATATTCCGTATTTTTGATCGAATATTGCGAACGTTGCTGTCGTTTATTATTATTTGTAATTTACATTAGTCAACGGTGGAGTGGTATTAGAGAATTTTATTTGATAGGAAGAAACTTTTTTTTTTAAACAGTTATTATAAGCTATTATAATTTAAAGCTCGATAGATTGAGAGGTATTTAACCTTTCACTTAGCTATCTACTAAAACTCTATTGCTATGAAAAAGATTCTACGTTAACTAAGAAAAAATAATTACTAAAGTAGGGTAGACCGAGGCGAATAATTTTCTTCCGAGAGTGAAAACATAATAGTCAACGTTTTATTATAAATTCGTAATTAATACCCGTTTAATCTGAACATTAATAACAAACAATTTTTTTAAACTTATAAATCTTTCTTTCGAATGAATTCGTATTTTTATCCGCTTCGCGTCGGTCTAACCGATAAAAAAAATTACATTATTTTAAGCAACGTATGCGTGGCAAGAGATTTGCAGCTTATATAATTTATGCAATACGTTAAAAAACAAACGATTATTGTAGAATTTAATAAAACATGTTTAAATCATTAAGTAATCAGTAGTAGCAGTTATGAAAGAAACCGAACGTTATCGAATTCTTTTCGGTTGAAAACAGCGCGATAAGTTTTTGTAACTCGATTAAAATGAATCAGGACGTCGCTTAACGAGTGTCCACGAATGTAATGGTACGCAAATTTTTTTATCTTGTCAAATACAGGGTTGTTTCATGCCACGAGGAAGACCAAATGAGTTGTGCATCCTCGCGTGGCGATTGTCTCCATGCGACAACAACAGGAAAAGTTTATCGTTATCAGGGACAGACTCTTCCTACAGGGCAACAGAAACCCAGATATCATAGACAAAGTTGTGAATTATTTCGTAATATTGCTCGCTCAAAGGAAACGTCTCTTTTTTTTGTTCAATACTTTTGTCGAAACGATGCGTAACTCGGGAAGAACTCGTGTGTGCGAACTTCCTCTTTGTTTTTAAATTTTTATAACATTTACACCGATACTGCTTGTTGAACTTCAAAATTATTTTACAAATATTATTTTCAAAATATAACTTGAGAAATATTATTTCGATTAATTTAAATTCGAAGCTATGTTAATATTACGATTTATTAATAAATTTTGTTAAAATAAAAAAGTATTCAATAGAATAGAAAATAGGATAAATCATCGTAATTGCATCGTACATGTCAATTTTTATTATTATTAATTGAAAGACTGATGCAACGACAGACTAAACTTCGACTAAAATTGTGATACAATTTTAATATAATTCTATTGGCTAGAAGACATTATTTGTTAGTGTATCGTATAAGGTAGCGATGACGAAGTGTCTCTCTTTCACGCATAATTTAGTAATAACGACCCACGTGAACGAATGTTTAACCAGAGCTGTATCGCGTGTCTCGGATGCAAGCTTTCTCGATTAGTCAAGGTAACACAGCCTTGCATTGCGGCTACCTTCGTAGTAGTTTCATTTTGTGCTTTTAGAACAGTGAGTGTATTGCTGTACGCGCGATCGTATAAATCAAATTAGAGTTTTTATTCAAAAATTTTCACAAAACGAAACAAACTGTACAATGAATTTCGTGGTAAAAATAATTTCACTTTTTAAAAAATGATTCTTTTATCATCTGGACGATTGAAATAATTAATATTGGAATTTTAAATACCTAATTAACTGTTAAAATTATAATAATAACCACTGTTGGACTATTGTAAATACACAAAGTTTGTATCCAGATATTTGCATATAGATAATTATTATTGATTTACACGAATATATTAACAAAGCTTCCATTCCGTCAACATTATACCACCGAAGCATTAAAATACAATGACATTAAAATATTAAAGTATAAAAGTACAAAACCAGGAAAAATATATCCCTCACCTTCCTCAACCTTATTCTTCCCTAACGCCGCCATTTTTCAAAGGTTTCCCGATGAAAGCTCGCTACAGAATTACCAAAGGACAGATTTATACATTTTCATTGTCGCGTCGATCAATAACATTCTCGAAACGAAGGAAGAAAGCTGAAGCTCCCTTTCGAACTATTTCTCACGATACTGAATGACTACCGATATAACAGGCCACTGTCGGCGGTCTAAAAAGAGGCAAAAAAAGGTGTGTAAACTTTTTGACCTAGCGTTTATTTTATTCCCATCCTCGCTACTGTCGCCCACCACCCTACACGCTGACAGTTATATATTTCCTTTTATACCCTGCGAAAGATGTACACTCTGTTCAGGCGTCGAAATCGCCTATATTCTAGTTTACCGGGTGACTTCAACGAGATAGAGGAAGATGCGACTGATACCGGAGGAACCGTGTCGGCAAACTTAACCTAAATTGCAATACTTCTTTTCTTCTTCGATAGTAAATTTTTTCATTATCGAATAAGTCAGTGGACGAACTTCGATATTAATCTTCTAACGTAATATTAATTTGTTGTATTAATATTCGTACTAAATGTATCAATATTTGGAGTAATTTTAGTTATAATTTATATCTGTGTTAATTATTGAATAAACGTAAAACAGAAATTGGTATTTACAATGTCAATGGTTTTCAAAATTATTGTTTTGAATGTAATTTAATTTTAAGCGTAATTTGTTTTAATATAATTTAATTTTTAATATTAATACATCAATTGTATAATATATTTTAATTACATTTAAATTTAAATTTAAATTATATATTTTAATTCTAAAGTTTCTATTAATCCGATGCATTGCTTTATAAAATTCTATTATTCCAATCATCTTTTCAGAATATTCTAATCTGTTTTCCTTCGGAACGTAAATATTTTATATTAGCGGTGTTTATTTTCAGTACAGTATCTGTCCTACAGTATATTATCGTACCGAGCGTAATTTATTTTCTTTCGATGCACCATCATCCATATTTTCTCGATTATAACACAATGCGGTACAGTGGTATGCATGCAGACAATTTAGAATGAATCTAACAATGCAACTCTCAATATAACATAACAGTGTAGTCGGTACGGAAACAGTGCTAATTATAGAAACTAAATATGAGATAATTAAGCAACTTGAGAGTGGCACAAGTGCAGCTGCACAAGTCGAATATCGTGCTGATAAATCTCTAATTATAAATTCCCGGAAAATGAGAGCAAGTCGTTCGAGCAATTTAAGAAGAAAAACGCTGTTTAAAAACAATATTCCAAATATCGTTTTCGATTATCGACGTACTTTAGGAACGAAACAATTTGTGTCTCCAAAATCGATTACTTCCAACACTTAGCCACCGGCACCAGTATTGACGTCACTGGTACTTGTGCTTTTAATAACTATATTAACACACGTGTTGTGCACGCTGCTGTGTACAAGAGGGCTGCGCCCTGACGCGATGGCTAAATATAAAAAAGGTGCAATTACCTTTAAACGTCTTCTGTCTATAGCGCTTATAAAAATATATGTAATAGTCACTGCGCGTTATATTTAACAGATAAACGCGACATCTTCCATTGTTACGCGATTAAAACTTATTGGAAGTACGCGTTGAAAATTAAATCAGATTCGGAGGTTAAACAAATTAATTCTGTACTGAACCGAAGATTGAAAAATTCAGGTGACCTTTTTTTTTTATTTAAGCTTCCTCTTGATCTTTTTATTATGTATTTTATACGATTCTACGGAAAAATATGAAACTTTAAATTCGGATCATTTTTTTTCTTTTTTTTTTTATCTGAAAATGTCACGTTTTATTTAACGTTACAAAATGCACATGTACCGTTCCAATCTCGAAAATTGTTCACGATCCTCTTGTCAATATGCAAGACACGCGAGAATGAGAAGAGTAATCATTGATTGCCGAATATCGATTACACTCGAAATGTGAATTGGTTACGCAACGGGATCACATTGTTGCGTAAATTTCCTTGTAATTGCAAAAATACCTTTGTATACATTATTCATAACCTCCGCTCTCAAGATAAACGCTTTTAACGGTTTGTGACATCACGCACGAGCGACACGTGAACCTCCGGTTGCCGGGAGAGGCGGTTTGTGTGGTCGGTGTGTATACACGAGTCCTCGTGTCTTACTCGAAACACCGTAATACCTATTTTTTCCTCGAGATTATGTTCAACAAAATACGATTTATTTCATGGAATCGAGGAAGCAATTTGGTCGAGATCATTTTCAGCTTCCAATTTTTTTTTGGAGCAATACAGTCGGACTTTTCGCTTCTTACCGTGACACCGAGCTAATTTTATGTCAAAAAATTAAATTATTATTATTCTCATTTTTTTGTTATAATTGAAATGTGCAAATATTTTTGAATTTTACTTTATAGAGTAGTAAGACAGATGATGTTAATCTTTTTGTTGTAAAGAGAGAGTTATATTAATTAAATAAGCAATGTAAAATGAATAAAATGAATAAAAAATATTCTACGAGTAGAAATTATGAATCGTCAGCGATTAATGATAAGTGAATACACGAGAAGAATGGGTTTCATTGAAGAAGAGAAATTAATTCTCCTAAATAGTCTACATCCAAGAAATCTGACCAATGTTCTTGGATTACAGGAACGATTTCATGGAAGCGTTAATAAAGTAACTTCTCTGCAAACAATCTGAAACGAATCCGTACACGCAAAGATGGTACGACCTATATTTCCAGCGTGTTTAAAGATCGGCTGCATGCTCAGCTTATTCACTGATCGCCATCCAATGAATTTTAGACATTTTCTGGCTTGTTTGCACAGACCATCACGCCTACGTACAATATTAACACATACCAACGGAATCAAAATATTATTCTAAGCAGTTATCGGCCTTTGTTTGTATTCATTAATGTATTCTGAATTTCCACCATAGCTTTTTATCTCGAAGCGAATAAATCTGTAACTAGTGTCAACAATAACTATTTTGTATCTCGATGATATTTGATTTTTGCTTTTCCAAATAAATGATTAAAAATGTATATAACTTGTTAATTTATAAAACTCCAGTATCGTGCTACGTTATATTTTTAAAATATTATTTTTTATCTCCAAAAAAGGAATTAAAAAAAATAATAATAAATCAGATGTGTTTCCCTATTTCAAAAAAATTATAAACCACTAATTATTTTTAATAAACGCTCCACTGTTATAAAATTAAATTATATCATCGCGCACAAAATCATATTCTTTGTGTAATAAACGAGGCGTATCGAATTTCTGGGGCAAAGTTATTTGCCACACGATCGAGAGAGATCGATCGTAGATCAACGCACAGCCGGCATTCCCACGCGCATGTGCCACAGAATCGTCGCCGGTCGCATTCACGTTCCTAAAAGCGATGGAGCGACGTAAGCCGCTCCAGATGCTCGTACGACATTATGTCGTCTTACGGTAAATTGTCCTCACCTACGTTCATAAAGCGTACCCACGTACGATACATCGTTCAATTATCGACTTTCTGGGTCTCGTGGCGCGAGAAAAAAAAAAAAGCTCTCGGATCTCGTATTTAGAAATTATGCGATAACAGCGATCTACCGGAAACGGTGCCGGCAACTGGCTACGGAGAACTTCTCGCGTGTTAACTTTAATCAGCCCCCTTTCGCGCGGTGAAAATTCGCGATAACTCTGCAGGATACTTTTCTATCTCTTCCCCTCTCTCTCTCTCTCTCTTTCTCTTCCCGTGCAGCACTTTCTTGCGTAATCGCGTAGTTAAATGAGCCAGTGATCGATAATACGATCGTTACGAAAGTTCATTCATGGCGAATAATTGTTCGAAACGAAAAGCGTTTAAATAAAATTATCCATCGAAGGAAAAACAAATGTAGACGCACGGGTCTGGTAACACCATTGGATAAACGACACTTTAGCGAAATCAACGTTAATTCCGCTCTTCTCTCTCTCTCTCTCTCTCTCTCTCTTTCTCTGTCTCTGTCTCTCTCTATTTCTAAACTACAGAAATGAACGCACACGATGACGTTAAACGATGACGGTAGAATAAAGCAACACCGACTAACCAACGACCCGTGAATGGAACACTGTTTCGTTAAGAGACGCGCGACTCGAATGAAACCCGCGTTCCGACAGAATACCTGAGCCAAGGGCCCTTTATCTACGAGCGAACGGTACGTATATAACCGGGATATTTCAAGGACTCACTCACCACAGCCTCGGTGACCGGTATCCACGTGACGACCAGTAGGGCAAGGACGCAGGTGACTCGCAGGACAATCGGGAACGGACGTAACCCGCGGGCTGCGCTGCTTGACGTTGCCGCGGCCCTAGGCCGCATTGTGCCCGACGCTTCTCCTCCTTCTCCTTCTCCTTCTTCTTCCTTCGTCGTTCCTTCTTCGTGTTCCTCCTCGTTTACCTGCGCTTTCCGCCGTTCCGGGTACGGCGGCAGCCCTTAAAATAGCCAATTCGGTGATCGGGCCTGTTCAAGTGTCTTTCGAATGGTTACACACTTGCTCGGATTCCGAGTTCTCTGGTGTGTAGTTGAGAGATGTCGTTGTTGGAAAACGATGCGGTGGCTGGTCGGCCAGCCTGTCGACGCAGCGCGTGTCGAAGGGCCAGACAGACGGCCCGCTTGGCCCGTCCTCCCGATCGGTCGCCGCTTCACGCAACCAGACAGGCCTAAGTCGGCGGTGGAGGAGGCGCTCTTCTCTCTTCTCCTCTTCGTGAAGCTGTATCCTTGCGCGTCCGATCGCGTCACGGTGGCGGGTAGATGCTCCCCTCTCGCTCTACTCGCCGGTTGCTCGGTTCAGTTCGCTCGAGCCAGAGGCCTACAGCGCGATCGACATCGGCTGAGACCGTGCAACAGTCCTCGTGCGACGCGCGACCAAGCTCGCCTCGACCCGGTCAGCAATCCTCTCCTCCTCTTCCTCCTTCTCCTCCACCTCTTCCTCCTCCTTCTTCTTCTTCTTCTGTTGCTCCTCTTCCCTCCACCCTCTTCCTCTTATTCGTTTCCTCTTTTTCTGCTTCTCTTCTCTATTCTTCCCTGCTTACTTCCCTCTCCAGCCACGATCCTCTCTTTCCTTCCTCCCTTCCTCCCTTCCTCACGCTTTCGACTTCTCCCTCTGTCCTTCCTTCTTGCGCCCTGCTGCTGGTATCTTCTGGTCCCGCAGTTGGCGGAGGCAAGCTGGAGAGTTCGATTCTCTGGCCACGAGTGTGGTGAAGCAGCGAAAGAGCGGGGGAGGTAGAACGCGAACAGTGTGATCTCACACGAGTTCTCGCGGAACCGAGAGAAGCCTCTCTCCCGATCCTTTCGGCGGAGGAATTCTAGCTGGCGTGGCTCGACGGCCGCCTCCACCTTCCTTCCCTCCACCCGAGTTCATTCAGAGCCCTCCCTGGATGGGACGGTCCACACACCACGTCTACTCGGTGCCGGGTTCCCCGCGATATTTTGTGACTGCCTGTCCGTGCGGTGTTCGTGTTAGCCTGTGCTCTTCGGCTCCCTAGACCCGTCGTGGAATAGGGAGGTCGAAATGACCCGGTTGGGATTGCGGTGAGTTGCGATTCATCTTACTTTTCTCTTCTTTCCTTTCATCTTCTCCGTTTGCTTATACTACTTATTCCTCTTCGTATTTTTCTTCTTCTTCTTTGTCTTCTTCTTCTTCTTATTGTTCATCATCCATCTCCTTTTTTCATTTACTTTTATTCTCGTCGTTTTCCTTCTCGGTAACGTTGCTGGTTCGTCAACCTGTTGTTACGTCAACGATCTCTATATTGCGCGAACACGTGCGTTCGGTGAACGTGTTCTTCGTGCTGTGCCTTCCTACCAGCGTGACACGGAAGCATTGTTCGGAGATATCTTTCCTCGATGAACTTTGACGGGCTACTGCTGTGCGTCGAATAACGCGGCTCTCTCCTCGTTACGCGTCTTTGATCTTTTTTTCTTTGCTATCGTCCCAGACCTTTGATACCTGTTCCGCTTCCAAGGATTCGTTTAGTCCATCCATTATTATTTTTTTCACGGACTTCTCTGTGCGTGTTTTCCCCCCGTGCACGCGCCACAACTATTTCAATGATGGACGGAGGGGGCACTTTCATCCCCCCGGTTACGTTCCAATGGATCGGCGAGTGGATTTCAAGGACGAAACCAGCATGTGTTTACGGTTAATTATCCTTTTGACGAGGAACGCAGCTCTGTCTTAGGGTCCTTTACGTACGCATCCAAAGCTGCGTACTTTGATTTTTTGTGTTAATCGTGTGTAGATTTGCTTTTGAAGATTGCGTGTGAAACGTTGTGAAATTGCAGTGGAATATCGTGTTCTAATTTAATCGATGTTGGTGCTGCTACGGAAGTACGAATCACATTCTTGAAGATTCCACAGTGACATCTTCTGTTTTACTCTTTTATTTCATTCAATTTGTTCTTTCCAAACTTTGAAATCTATTTACGAGTTCTTTTATTTTGATCTGTGAAACTGATCAAAAATAAGAAAAAGTAGCTCGATCGTTCTTATCAAGATTGTATCCTACCGGTAATTAATCAGCTAACTTTATTTCCCGATTCGTTGAAGAAAAATGTTTCAACGCAACTTGTTAGATTTCCTCCTGCTTTCTGAAAATTTCTAACAGCAACAATCTAATATTATATTTCATACTTAAATTTCTAACTTTTTAACCTCGTCAGATTGATCACAATACGTGAAAGTTCCTATTGTTAGCTTGAAACATTTCCAAAGTGAAATATAATATCCTATACCTGTCAATATAATCTTCTAAACCGTCAGAATTTAACGAAACGTACTAAACTTGCAATTAATTTTCAAAAATTTTTTAAACTACCTATAAAATGAAAATCACAATTTTCAACAAAAATAAGTTCCAAAATAATCACCCTTTTATAAGCTTCTCTAAAAAGAATCCTCTAATTATAATTTTATCCAATCATTGTTAAAATGTTCATTCCAGATTATAATCACAGTTAATATTAATACTACCCTATAATCACACTTTCACAAGATTCTCTACAAAAATTCTCTAATTACAATTTCGTCTAAAAATTACAAAAATTTTAATTTCAGATTATATTATATCACACTATAGATAACCACGCTTTCATAAAATTCTCCAAAAAGAATCTTCTAATTATAATTTTACCCAATCGTTATTAAAATGTTCATTTCAAATTAAAATCACTTTTAACATTAATATTTCACAATAAATAATCGCGGTATCATAAAATTCTAAAAAAAAACTCCTTTATAATTTTGTCCAATCATTATTAAAATGTTCATTTTAGATTATAACCACTCTTAATATTAATATTAAACAGATAGATAATCACACTTTCATAAAATTCTCAAAAAAAAAAATCCTCTATAATTTTGTCCAATAATTACAAAAATGATAATTTCAGATTCGTCGCATCCGCAGTCTTCCTGGCCGGGATAGTCAGTGGGGTACGTAGCAACAATTCTATGTTCAATAATTCCAACCCTAACACATTCTCGTTCCATGCATCATTCGATCAAACGAGAAGATCGATCCGATCGCCTCGATTCATTCATCGATTACGCCAGTGCATTCGTGCACGCGATGCACATGCACGGCAGCGTTGCATTGAACAGCTGAAAAGCCAACCGAATCGAGAGGATCGAGTTTTCTGGCGCGTGCGATTCTGTCTCTTTTCTACTGTTCATCGTATCGTGTTCGCGCAACCGATGGTGCTGCGAGGGCGAAAAAGCTTCGTCGAAGGTCGACAGACCTCTGGTTGGCGTAACTCGCGCGACTCGCGCGAGCATGTCGATCGTCCGCGCGATTAGATCATCGAGATCGTCGTTATTTCTGCGTTCGTCTACGAAGACGGTCGCGAGGCGTGGGACTTTGAACGTCTTTGTTGATCCGTTGAAGAGTGTTGATGGAATAGCTTCAGGAACTGTATGGAAGATCGTTAATGACCCGCTGACTCGGTTAATCGGATGGTATCAAGTACTCGTTGATTGGTAGTTGAGATTAAAATCGATAGGTTGAAATGGCGAAAGTTGGTCGTTAGAATGTTTGTTCCAACAGTCTTACGTGGTTTTTAGTTACATTAGGTACGATCGAAGCACGGTTCAAGTATGATTAGTTAAGTAAAGATTGACCGGAGGGAAACGTTCTTTAATTTGTGACGACACTGATGTAGCTCGGACGATGTAGCTTGAACGAACTTGATTATTCAGCTCACGATTTCATGAACTTTTGGCGTTAATGCGCAAGCAATGGTCCAATTGCTAAATAAGATTAATAGCAAATTGATCTTTCGTCTCGAGTACCTCTTGTAATAGTAACACATGTTTTAGTTGCATAAATTTCACTCGACGACTTCTCGATCTTCCGATCGAAACTTATTTTTATACGGTACAATTTTAATAAATCACCCCATGAAACCTTTCTCGAATTCGACATGGTAGAAATGGTAACAAATTGTTCCAAGAACTGGTTCTCCACTTCGATTCGATACACCTTCAACAAATTGCTCCAAGAAACTCTTCGCTGGTCCTGGACGACACAATTTCAAGCAGCCGTATCAAGAAATCGTCCTCCGGTTGAACGTTGTACAGCTTCGTTGAATCTCTCTTGCGAGGAATTCTTTATCGTTTCGGTACAACACTTCGGAAACTCACTTTTTATCCCCTCGTATTACAATTTCAATGAATTGCCCCAGAAAACTGTTTTCTCGATGTTCCACGGCCCGATTCTGATTCCACTGAGTGGCGATAAAAATTTGACAAATTGCCGCGAAATAAGTTCTTCTCGATAACGTCACAATGGCGATGCAGAACGTTCGCCGGCGTTCTTCATTATCGACGAGCTTATTTTCAAGCTGTGTGCATCGAGGTCGTGAACGATAACGCAAAGATCAATCTTGGATGCGATAAGAGAGTTCTAGCAGATTTCTCGTCGACTAACAACGGAAAGGTGTCAAATCCGAAATGGAGCAATCGTCTGTTAGCCAGTCCGCCTACGGCGTCGTAACCGCGTTCTGTGTAATTTTATTAAGGCACGTACATACGCGTGTACCGTGCGTATAGGCACGCGAGCCAGCTTAGTCACTATTGAAAATACTTCAGAACTGACCGCGGCTTCATTACATCGTCTAGCGAACTTAATCGTTCCTCTTCGTTTTCCACGATCGCGAAATCTTCTTGTAAGAAGATGGTGGGTGGAGGAATTCGCAGAGTTGAATTAAATTGTAAATTTAGAGATTGAGTTGGAATTAAAAAAATTATTAATCTTCCGAGCGATGATGTTTCGTTTTGACGTTAGAAAAATAAAAACATGTTTAAACGGCGCTAGAAAAAATAATAAAAACGTATTAAATAGATTAACACTAAAGATACATATATATATAATAGCGTCCTTCGTGAAATTAAAATGCTTCGAAATTGAAAAAAAAGTATCGTTGAAAACGCATTGACTAGAAAATTTTAGTACGTTTCTGTATAAATTTTACGCGATGTTTTAGTTTCTTATCGCGGTGTAATTTGTTTCGATATTCTAGCATACCTATAAATATTGCACCATGTGTATCGCGTACCGTTTATTATCACGTTAAATATTATGTTAATGCGATACCCCGATTAAACAGAAATTACGTAACCCACGTAATACAAACAATCAAACTTTAGAAGGGAGTGACTGCAATTAATTTTAGCCAAGATATAGTAACTCTGTACGTAACTGTTTCATTTATTTTCAATTATTTTTTATAAATTTTCCCACCTGAGAATTTGACCGCTGAGAATATATTTATCTCACCGACGACCGTGTCAATTTCTTCGATCACGATTTTCATCCACAGCGTTCGTGACTCGCGATGACACAAATTGATATTCGATGGTTTCAGTTCGGTCTTTTCGGATGCACTATGATACATGGTAGCTTAATGGCAAAATGTTCCTTTCTACTGCTCTTTTATCTTCTATGGCTCGAGCCACTATTACGCGGGTTTTGAATTTTAGTATTTCATGTATGCTCGATGGCGCGTGAAACGTGAAAAATTGTTCCGCGAGACGGGAACGACTCGTATCGTGGCGAAAGTGTTTAGTCAGAGGAACGGGTTTACGGAGCGGCAGGATTAATGATGATCGTCGTGAAGTCAATTGCACGTTAAACACTCTTAAAGACGGCATAACTCGGTAGATAAATCGCGTCGAACGAAATTGTGATTACAGATAGTTGTTATGAACTCGTTTCATGGCTGGAAGATAGTAATTAGCGGTAAAAGACTTGTAAGAATGATTTGATGGAAGATTGAAACAAGACTGAAAGGATATTGATAATTGCGTGTTCATGTATTAATTTTATAAATTGTAGCAATTGTGCTTTTTATTGTAAAATTTATTATTTGTAGTCTCGAAAGAGTAAAATTTTTAATTCCAAATGATTTTGAAAGTGTACCGATAATGCGTATCAATTATTTTAAGTTGAAGGATTTTTTTATTTTACGTAGAATTAAATTAAAAAAAGAAAAAGAAACAGATTCATTACACTTTCATCGAGTTCTTAATATTTTACATTTTTTTTTTTTTCTTTGTTAAATCTCTAAGAATTTTTATACTGTTAATTTTTTGCACACCGAGTATAAAAATGATTCATAGTGAAATTAGTTCGTTAAATATCGATCATTTAATAGCTACAGGTGTATGATTAATATAACAAGTTGTAATATTATATATTTCTCGGCTATTTTCGTCTCGCGCGAGTTTTGCTAATTTACATTAAACCTCTACTTATATTCCGTAAAAAAACTAAATTTAAAAACAGGAAGTCGTATGGGGGCGTCTGATTATATAAGCTTTCTTACTACATGAAACCATTGAACAGCTTGTAAATATTCCTGAACACAATGTGACCCGTTTCACATGTTTAAAAAATATTATTTATATTTGTCACGAAAAATAAAAATATGTGTACAACACTTGCTGTTCGATTATTTACGTATATTTCTTCTACAAAAATTATCAATTTTAATACCTGCAGAAATTATTCAAGAACATTGCTAAACGCATTATCAATTTTTCAAAACTGCAATTATAATGTATCACCTATCGCATTTAAATCAATCAATTGCTAAAATTCTGCTAACTAAACTACACCGTGACAAAACTAATTCGAACTTTCATCGTCGCTTATCTCTGATCGAACAAAGATGACTCGTAAAGAATGTTTCTTTATATAAGATACAGATTACTTCGTAAAACGTTAATCTTATTTCAAGCCGTATTGGCAAGTGCCATCGTCTTCACGTGAGTCCACAAAATAATCGCTCGATTCTTTCGTCACATTCGTATACATATAAAATCTAAGTATTTGCCGATTCATCCAAGTCATGTTCTCGTCATAATAACACATTAACATCAAATAAACACTTTACTAAAAAAAAAAGTTACACATTTACTGCTGTAAATATTAAGTCATTCCACGAATTACATATTATTATTATTTTTTTTTCAAGAAAAGCGAGGTAAAGCAATTAATTTACAATCATGAGTGATTAAAATAACTTTTCCTTTTTTTATAGTAATTAATACCTTTTGTAACGTGTATCTTTTTATTTCATGGTCAAATTTCTCGAAAACTTGTATTATCAAATAAATATATTATTTAGCTATTATTGTATTATTGAGTAAAGTACATTACTCGTGTGACAAAGTAGTCTTTTTTAAAATTGGTCGCATCTCTGAATAAAGTATTACCCAAAAGTTTCTTTCATTTTATTAATAAGTAATGGATACATAATATTTTATGTTTCACCATATATTATTATTTTATACAGGATTCATTTTGCGCTATTTTTTCCCTCCGTCTCTCGTTTAACAAATAATCTCGTTTAATAATAATGTTTATTTAAACATTGCTAGACGAAAGCATTGCGCGAAGATAACGAAAGGAACTTTCGGGACAACCTGATAAATTAGGCGAATTTAAATTTTACTATTTACGGTTGTAACAGGTCGTTCGTACGAATACGCGTTGTCCAATTTATTTGTAAAAAATATTCTTACGCACGGTACACGCTTATAGAAATCGTCGGCCAAACGAGTTAGCGAGTCTCATCCGAGTTAACGTCCATCGTTAAAGCGCACGCCGTTAGAAAATGGCGGCGAACCGCGAAAAAAAAGAAAAGAAACGAAATAGAGGTTAGAACAAAGGGAAACGTTAGGAATAAGACGAAGAAGGATCGACGGAAGAAAGGATCGTTCGGGATCCAATTCGAGACACGGTGGCTGGTTATGTAATCGGAGGATTCAAGAAGGCGGCCAAGAAACGCGATAAAAGGGACGATTCTTGAACCGTCACGAGAAGATAGTCCCCCGTATCTGGAATAAGAAAATTGGGCTGGCTTCGTTGAACGAAATGGCCGCGGCGCGTGTAGATTGAACCGTTTTCGTGGATGCTGCAAGATAGAGAAGCGTGTGACGTTGATGATAATTGAGTTGAGCAATTATTCGAACCGGGGAATGGAGATTGTGCTTTACAAAGAATTTTTTTTTTAAGCATTCTCTATCGATTCTCGGGGACATCCGACGAGAGAAACAATTTTTTAAATAATTGAAAGAAAACGGTCGTAGTATATGGAACAAGAAAATTGGACTGATCGCGTTGGAAGAAACGAACAGGAATGAAACGTTACGTTTATAGTTGGATTGAAACGTTTCTGCGGACACAAAAGCATAGAAACGTGCACGATTTTTTATATAATTTAGGTTCGAGTATAAATTAATTTTTTTAACTTGAAAAAAAATGGGGATTACGTTGCTCGGTTGCTATTGTTACCGGTTTTCAATATTTGAGACCGTGAAATTTATGTCGATGGTACAATAGTTTGAAAAAAAATGGAACGGATGGGAAAGTGGGCAATATTGTGAAGATAAATCGAAGTTGATTTTTTGATTCGATCAAAAACTCGGTTATAATAATTGGATCTGAGATTGGAGTGTAACGGTAGCAAACAAATATTTGTATGGGTTAATCGAATTGTACATAATTAATGTGTTTATGGCGATCAAATTGGTGTACAAAGGAAATTAACATGTATTTCCCAATTAACCGTTCACCGAATAGATATTAAATTGGTTTTGTAATGTTTTGTAATGTTTTATGATGTTGAAATACCACAGAAACTTATCGACTAACAACGAGAATGATGTTATTAAATACAGAATAGCATTGAAATTCAAATTCATACAGTTCAAAGTATGTTGCTACGAAATTAATTTGTATAACAATGCAGTATTAATTTTTCCTTTTTTTTTTTGTTGCTTATTTTATTTCAATTACGCGTGGATTAAAGGCAAATGGAATAATTTCACGCTACAGTAGCTACATAATATCTATTGGTTCATTGTTTGGAAATAAGTACATTATCGTATATCAATTTCCTATTCGTAGCAGTTATTTTTCAACTTTCAACTCCTACAACTTTGATCAATAATAGATTAAATCACTGTCGAAACGTCTCTTTATTATGTTCGAATATCGACAGGAATTTTATCTAATTAAAATTTGTATAAATTTAATTTAAAATATGTATACCGACTGCTCGCAATTTAATCCGTTTTGCACTGAGTTTGGTTTGCTTTCCAGAAGCGTGTGAAATCAGTTGTCAATTTGTATGGAAGGTAGCAGTAACAATTTTCGATTTTTCCACTAACGATTCTAAATATCCGCAAAAGCATCTCATTTCAACGGCGGTGAATTAAGGAAGTGTAATCTCGTATATATTTTCAGCAGTGATGTCAGTAAATCTGTTTCGCGTTTAACTCGTGGCGAGGTCGTTGTAAATTATCATATTATCAGCGAGCTTTGAGAATCCAAGATGAAGATTTAAAAAAATTATATATCACGTGGCCAACGATTCATTATTACAACACACAATCAACCGCGGTCGCTTGGTTATTACTAACAAACAATAATATGCGATTAATACTTTTCAACTCATCATTATCGCAAGTACAAGTAATTAGTAATAAATAAATTACATCCAAACAATGAACGACGATGTTTAACGACGACGTTAATTGATACTTTATGCTACGGTTCAAAATGAAAAATTAATCGAACGCCATAAAAGAAAACTTCACGTAATAACTACCTTCGTTTCAATTTAAATTCGCTGTAATTACACATACCAGTTAAACTGAGAAAATAATAAACTACTAATAGACCATTTTCGGACTCGTCTTTTCATCGAATGTAATTATTCTTCTTCTGGAACGCTGTTTGATATTAATAGCGACACAATTAATGTCCTTAATTAAAACTTATACTTTCGAAAATACCAAATATAGGCTTTATTAATTATTACATACAGTTATTAATTAATCATTATAATCTTTGCTAAACTTGGTAGCAATACGATACAGTAGTATTTAATAAAAGCGAATTCAAAATTGTTTTAACTGTACCACGACTAATCCCAAC
The DNA here is from genome assembly GCA_019453375.1 of Ctenoplectra terminalis. NCBI lineage: Eukaryota > Metazoa > Arthropoda > Insecta > Hymenoptera > Apidae > Ctenoplectra > Ctenoplectra terminalis. The sequence continues at coordinate 4,873 of SMSQ01019092.1, read as the reverse complement.
CACATTTACACTGTATACCAATGTTTTATCACAGCTAACAAAATATACAAATGCAATAATTAATACGATACACGCAAAAAAAATATTTATCTATTTTCTAACACGCGTAATTACGCAAAATTAACATAAAGAAGAACGTATATGCTTCACTAAACTCTTAAATAATTTTAAAAGGACCGATAATTCTTCGCCCTTACAATTTTCTGCAGCCTCCCTGCCACGTTTCTCGAAACTTCCAAATACGTGTCCCATTGGTAGCGACACGATTAACTTTCGTTTCGATAAAGCCCGTATTTTCATTCAGCTTTTTCAAGGAAAAAGTCTATGAAGCGTGCAGGAGAGGCTGGCCATAAAGGGAATCAAAGAAAAACAGAGTACCGCGCATCATTTCGAAACGATAACGAGCCAGCGCTATCTCCCCGCGCTTCCTGTCAGTGTATGCCATCCCGAAATGTAAAAAGGATAAAACGTGAAAACGAGGGCAAGACAATGACTTTCTGCGAACGCGATGACGCATCGACTGAATCGAGCTAATCTGTATATTATGGTCGCCGGACGTGGAATAGGGCTAGACCAGCGATCGAGGTAGTAATTGGTTCGTGTATTCGAAAAGAAATTTTTATTTCTATCTTCCATCATTTTTTTCTTTCTTTTCCTTTTTTTTTTTTAAACTTGCAATGTTTGCCTAGGCAAACACAAGGTTTGTACAATTTGTCGAAGATCGTAAGAAATAGATCTTCAATATGTTAAACGCGAACTGGCAACAATCTCGCTGTATGTGCAATTCTCAAACAGGGAAAAATGCTCGGTAACCGACTGGCTCAACGTTTAACACTGAAACTACCAAATCAAAATGACCGATAATTTCTCATAGAAATTATATAAATTTGCAACGATTCAGTTCGGGCAATTTTTCGTGATTTTCTGTGAAAAATATATGTAAAGATTTGTTCTTGCGTTATGTATTTTTCTAGAATACCAATTATTTTTATTTTTTTGGGTACAAATAGGTTTATTTTAATCGTCGGTAGGTTTAGTGTTAAACATTGAGTGTCCTCGGGTAGTTTTCCAAATCTCGGCCAGCGTCGCCGAGGCCCCCGGGTCCGTCTTTTGTCGTTAGGCCCTGTTGTAAAACGGTCTTCGAAGCTCGAAGCTTGGCTCGCTCAAGTTCCTAGGTTATTTACGCGACTTTCCTCTCGTCGTTTACTTTCGTTCACTTTCGTTTACTTTCGTCTTCGTAGTGTTATTATTTTCGTATCCAAGATATTGCGTGTTCTTTGAGTTGGAAACAATTTTAGAAAGTAGGTGGAAGGTCGAGATAACGATTGAGATGTTCGGTCCGAAACGTTTTAATTTACGCTCAGCTTCGTCGCGTGGCAATTAGTGGTGTTAAAATTTGATATTTTCAGGAGTGCAGTAGGCGTTGAATTAAAAAATCTTGAAATCTTCCGGGTGCATCTTGCGAGCTGGAATTTGTTCTCTTCTTTTGTCCGGTTGGGTTAAATCGAAGAAACTAGTGACATTAAAATTTGATATTTTGAGAAGTGCAGTAGGCGTTGAATTAAATAATTTTGAAATCTTCCGGGTGCATCTTGCGAGGTGGAATTTTTTCTCTTCTTTTTTCCGGTTGGGTTAAATCGAAGTAATTGTGATTTTATAAAATTGTAAATAGTACGTTGAAAATACTTGTTTGCTAGGAAGGTGTCAGTGTTAATTAATTTGTGTCGTTAGATTATTTTAAAATTTCTTTTTTCTTTTGCTTTGTTTTAAAATTCCTATTTTAATGTATTTACAAATAAAGAAACATGCCGTCAAAATTTCGCGGGTTAGAGACGAGACGTGTTCCGTCATACAAGAAGCATAGCTGATAACTTATCGACAGTTGATGCAACCTTAGAAGTATTTAGCAAGAAGATCCTCTTGAAAACACTTTTAATCTTTATATCTAAGCATTTGATACATTCGCTTAGCTATGCTTTTTCGTTCCAACGTGTACACTTAATAGCTTTTATTAGTAGCTTTCATTTTAATCGTCAAGTCGAGTTTAATTAAAATATTTTTTAATTATATGTTTCCGTTTTTTCTTCTTTATATTTCACGGTGTAACAATTTTCAACAAATTTTAAACGCTGCTTTTTCATTTGCTTTGATACACTCAAGCCGGATCGAATTATATTTTTTACTGCGTTGTAAACTTAAAAAAAATATATACATTCATCTTTATCCGTTTTATGCTATTTTGCATTATTTTTTAATTCTCAATTTTAATTAAAACTAAGAAAGGAAAGCAATATTAATTTATTATCCTACTTATTTTTTTAATACTTTGATTAAGTTCGTCAAATATTGAGGTACAATACAAATCAATTTTTGTTTCCAAGAATGACTTCTTGGAATCTACTTCTATACTATTTTTTTAAAAACAGTATTTATCAAAGAATATTATAAGATAAAATATAACAATTTATTCACCGACTATATAGTTGTTTAATGTAAGTTTAACACCAATTATAAACACAATTATAATGTGTTACACAATTTTATTAATCATATTTACTTTTATTAATAAAGAGGCTTGCAAAAATTTCACGCGTTGAGTTAAGAGAGTTTCTATATATCAGTGATCGATACACTTCGTCGGTAAAGTAGTTTATAGATCCTTCGCGCGTCTGCAAGATCTAGATCTCGGTCGATACAACTTGTTCCGCATCGTCGCATCGACTCTTGAATTAGCAGTTGATCATTTTTGAACCGTACTGCCGAATATTCACGTTTTGTTGCAAAAGCAACAATTATAATTAAAATACCACGAAACGATTTAAATTATTCAAAATATAATTTACAATGTATTTCCCACATTTCGGTAGAATCTTTGTAACAGAAAAATGCAGCTGATAAATTTTATTCTATTTAATTACTTAATTACTATAACAGGAATATATAAAATATTAAATGATTGCTTTATTATTTAAATTAGCCATTTTTACTCGACGATAAAACACAGCTATGCTTCATTTTCTTTCTTTTCCTTTCAGGAATATAATTACACATGGTCGAACAATCCTCCGCCAGTTGTTCCACTCGGACGAGGTGATATCGGAAAACCAAATAATACCGATGACGATTTTTTATTTTCACCACGATGGAGAAGTTTTCTTACGAAAGACGAAGGTAACGCGAGATTTATTTCTTTTCAATTTCCGTTCCATAGAGAGACAATTTTAATTGAAAAATATTTCAATCCTTGCACACGGACATCCAGATAAATTCTTGCTATATTCTTTTTATACACCGGCAAGATAAAAAATTACCTTTATCAAAAAAATTGATTGAAAACGCGAATAAATGTTTTAATTGGAAGTTTAAAGTAGAATTTTCCGTTTCTGAGAATCGTTGTATCATTCTTATCGCAACATTTTTATTAAAATCAGAATGTCTACAAATCGTTTAATTAATTTTCTATTTTTAGTTTCTATTTATTCTTCTTTTCTGTCTTTTTTTTTTTTTTTTTTTTTTTT